>JAMKCH010004531.1:0-56081 GCA_023653785.1 Ophioderma brevispina
CCGGGACCAGCTCCCCAAATATCGCATGGGTAAATCGAGACAACCAAGCGGTTAATTTCTTGTCCAGGGAAATTACAAGATAGCTGAATCTCACAGGGCTCGAACGCACGCCCATGGCTATACGCATGGATGAGCATACACTGGAGTCGAGCGCTTACCTGATTGAGCTATCTTGTCAGCTTACGTATACGTAATACAAAACAACCAATGATGATGTGTTGTAATGCACACAAACTGTCGTTATTGAACTATGCATTGATACACGAAAATTAAACGGGCGCTGCATGATGTGGATGTTTGGATTTTTTCTGGATTTTTTAAAACATTTTAATTAATATTTCTGACTCAGACTATTATAATTATTATTTGGAAGTTGTTGTCTTATTATTTCCCCTGTGCCCTGATTCCTTTATTGGATTTCTGTTTCATTTAAGGGTGCTAGGCCTAGGGGATAATTAAAATAATACAACGATTTTCTTAAAGTTTGGATATTATATTTATCGATGTAGTTGACAATTTGCAAAACAGGGGTAATTTGTTCTTGGAACAGGAATAATGACAATCCCATTGCTTTGGCGTTGACGAAAGTTATACTTGTTAAAGGTGCGTGTTCCGATCGTGTTTGGGACCCCCCTGATTTACCCGGAAGTAGTATCGATTTTGATATCAGATGAAAGGCCGTATTTTTCTCATTGTTGTCCTGAAATATGAGCCCTCAAATCCCTTTCATTCCCAAGATAGGAACGAAAAACCGCTGTTTTAGTGGTTAACCACCAATATTAGCACAGTATTGAATAGGGCTTTGCAATATGCATTATTGCTTCTACCATCAAAACCGCAAGTTTGGTTGTTTCCCACAGTACTTGGTGGGGCGTATGTGCAAGTGCCAAGCTTTCATATCAAGTAGAGAACACATGGATCGGAACAAGCACCTTTAATTACAGAGCTGAACATATGAAGGAGACCTGCAAGTGCAAGATGCTGAATTGGGTTAAAAATCGTCTATAAAAACATTAGCTATTATTAGAATGTTACCAATGAAAATTTGTAACAATGGTGAAGTAAAAAAAAAAATGGGGCAATGTTTTGATATATTGCTATCCCCGGTCCAGTCCACACAACTTTTCTGGGCTTCTCTGCATCATTGCATGCAAGATTATAATTTTTGACCGCACCGTTACACGAAAATCAATAGCTACCTCGCCAGTCAGGCACTTGTAAACAGTAAATGTAATTGATCACGTGGTTGACCCGGAAGGTTGATCGATTATAACGGTACGGTGTTATTGCGTGGTTGGCGAGGTAAGCTCTAATCTCCTGTAATCTGCTTGGAGTAACAAGAGGACGAGTGCTACCTTTACCGCCTTGTATGGCTAGGATAGGAACGATCAGAAAAAAATAAAAATTTATCAACACAATTCAAAATGATGTAGTAGTAGGAGAGGTTGCTTACTTAACTAGGACTAGAAATAACAAAGTTATAGTAAAAAATGTGTCCTTAATTTCTTAAACACACTACTTTTTAAAGCGGCACTGGCACATTTTCACAAAATATGAAATTTCTTCAATTTGCTCTCAAATGATAGTCTAGGCCATTGGAAGAACAGAGATATATATTTTACACATAAAAATAACATACCACAAAACAGATAGGGACATTGATATGAGGATAAAAGATATCCAGGTAATTTGTAGGCCACCTCAAGTTTTCCATAACTTTAATCAACAAATGTGTATATTACATGAATATTTTTGACTCGTACTCACTGATATTAAAACCACAAAGGTTATAGATAGGTACACATTGTGCAATAGCGTGGGTAAAATGCATACGGCGTGCGTTTCTTGTGTTAACTCCATTTTCGTCGTCTGCTGAAATCGCGTCGCCGGCGACGTTAAATTACAAAATCGTTCCGTTACCCATAAGGAAGCTGATATGGCTTAATCATTTCGGGTGAGGCTTTTGTATATAAAAATTTACAACCAACCATGCAAAAATAATCGATTTTGAAAAATCTTAGAGGGCGCACTATTTTTTCCAATGTGCCAGTGTCTCTTTAAAGCACAGATGAGCTCCAAACTTGTGACCACCAGCTTTTAATTACCTGCACTGAACTATTGGGCTCACTGATTGGTTGGTTGGTTCTGTGAGTGCGCCTTCACTTAAAAGTTATTTGCGCCAAAGTAATTCGTTAAAAATAATGGCGCAATATGGGAGACAACTTAAAGACTAATGTAGGACGGGAAAGGCAACTGAATACTGACAGAAAAACATACAAAATAAAAACTGTTCGTGGAGACAAGTTAGGTTGGTCTTACGTAAGTTTAAAATGGGGTCTAGTCTCATGACAGCTGGGCTGTGTGTTTTGCCAAGGATATCTTAGTTTGGCCGTGTGAGTGAACAGGGAATACATGACAAGGATTTGTCAACACAAGGGGTGTACACTTTTTGGGCATGGTCAGTGAACAGAGCACAATAACTAACCTCCATCAAGGTTAATCAGTTTAAATTGTATCCAATAAGGGTGTTAAGTGGAATTTTAAAAAACCAGGAAAATTATTGAACACTAGCAACAACCACAAAAAAAAAAACTCTCAATTTGAATAGAGCTGAATGTCCCACCACAACGTCAGGGTGTCCTGCGTGTTCCTACTAGAACGATCAGAAAAAAATAGAAATTTTATAACAAAATTCAAAATGATATGTTGGTATTAAAGAATATATAATTTGTAGTGTAGGAGAGGTTGCTTACTTACCTAGGACTAGAAATAACAAAGTTATAGTAAAAAAATGTTGTCCGTTCCGTTTCATCATGGTTTTGCTCCTTGGAGCCGGGTCATGCAAACCTATGGTTGACCCCCCTGGATTATCAAAGACTACTTAAAACGTTACTACTGTTTTACACTTGATTTGGTTTATTTAGATTTTACGGGTGGGTGTTGTGGTTTGTATATTTTGTATTTTGGAGGCTCTTGGTATTGGCGTAGTGTTGTTTTGAGATGTTGATCGCTAGTTGTGGTTGTTGCTTTACATGTTGTCTTTCCTTGGCGAAGTGTGTTTTTGTTCTTGGGCTTCATGAGATCGTGAACAGTTTACATTGTATTCTTGATCGCAGTATGCGCATGTATATAAGTGAACGATAGAATTTGCTCCTGGTCAGTTTTTAAGCTTTGATTTCTCCTTCTGTTGATATCGATTTGAATTCGTCTTGGGACTTTATTGAGTGCGTTGGTTGCTTGCGGTGTGGTTTGTGAGGGAAATCCTCCAAAGTACTGATTTTGACTGTTTTGTAGATTGAATTTGATCTTGCCATTTGTGATGTGCTGTTTGTTGGAACGTGTTCTATTGGTTTTGACGCCGACTATGTGGTATGATTAATTCAGTTCTGGTTCTCGTAGTGCCCCGCTTTGGCTGCGACGTCCGCTTCTGTTCGTTGCCCGAATTAAAAAAAAAAATGTGTCCCTTAACTGCTTCCTTTTTTAAGCACAATGATGTTGCTCCCAAAACTTGTGACCACCAGCTGGCAACTGCACTGACCTATTGGGCTCACTTAAAATGGTTGGGCTGTGTGTTTTGCGGGGATGAGTGAACAGGGAATGCAATGACAAGGTTTGTCAACACAATTGTGGTATGATCAGTGACAGGGGCACAGAGTAACTACCTCCACCAGATTGCACCCAATATGGGTGTCAAGTGGATTTTATATAGATGATGTGACCTATGACCTTCACTTGTTGACATTCAGGACGCCCTCTTTTTGTTTTCTGGCAGTCAAAAATATTACAGTCGTTTCTGTGACAGACCCATAAAATCTGGTTAGTATTAAACAGACTGTCCCAATAAAAACTATACAATCAACCTAAAAAAATAGACAAAATATAAACTCTCCATCTTTGGCCAGATATTTTGACTTTAACTTGTTAGAAAGATCCTAAGCTAGTCCCCCTCGTTTTTTTAATTCCATCCAATTTGATGGACCCTAAGCGGAGATATTTTCAGTTGAACGCAAAGGATAAAATCCCACTTGGGCCAGTTTCACCTGAAGGTTCAAGAAACTACATTATATAAGGGGTGTATCATCAATTGTGGGATTAAACCTTTTCAAAACAAAAGAATCCGAGGAATGTATGTTATTCATGCATTGAAACTAATCAATATATTCTTTTTCAGTGAAAGCAACCATAAATTATTATGTTGTGGGTGAAATGAGGGACTCAATCTCAGTGGGACAACAGAACATGAAATTCATTGAAATTTGGAGAATTTGGACTGCTGAAACTTATCTAACAGTCTACAAGTCTATTGAGGGAAAAATGTGGGATGGAACGCTGAGGGACAATTTACCCTTCCCCTAGTCCTACTGCATTCCAGATGCCAGGGAGGATATGATGACGAAGTAGTGTTCCCAACAAAGTAGCAATACTGGAAAGGCTTTTTGTGTTCAAAGGGTCAGTTTACTTTCCAAAAGGGTGTTTTTTATAATGGTTTCCTCCTTTCGGCTTTACACCTGGAGAAACAGGAGCGAGAGACATTCAGACTGTGTTTGGAATTGAATTTCCAAATGCTACATGTATTTATAAGTACTTGCGACATTATAACGTTATAATTTTGTTATATTCTAAAGAACACACTTTATACCTACTTTTTAGTTAATTTCAAAAGAATGTCTTGAAGGTGATTTTAATGGCAAATTGTTGATCAGGATAGCCGAAACTGGCCCGAACGAGTTTTTCAACTGTCTCAGATAATTAGGCATAACTCCTGACCAGAACCGCCCAAATTACAACAACACCAACTAAAATCGGTCCTGAAAGCTGTAACAGCACTCCTAAAAAGAATTAACTACAACTCCAGTTTGAGATAAAACGTAAATTTTTGGCCAAAAAATAATCTGTGCATTGTATAGTTTTTTTTTGGGGACAGTCCTGTATTGCCGAATCTTTCCCTTTTCCTCTCTAAATTGGTGACCAAAATGCAGCTGGTAGCATTAGCCTTATTATGCTTGATAGAAAGTTAGTATATTATTTCATTCGAAACAAAAGTTACAGCAAAAAAAGAATTTTCCCCATGCCAAGTATCTGTGCTTTTGCCTGCCAGTTTCTCTCTTACACCAACACGGGGGGGGGCGCCAGCAACATAAACAAATGTGCCCATCACTATAGATTTGTATTGAAACCTAGCAACAAACAACCAACACCACAAAAAAAAAAACTACCAAGTTAAATAAGAGCTGAACTGTCCGCACCAACGGCAGGTGGTGTCTGGTTTTTCCTAGCATGCAATGTGTCAGTCCGAATATGGCCCCAATTTCAAATTTCATTACCATAGCCGGTAAATTGTGAATGGGTGTAGTTCGGAAATCTTGTCTAATCCTCATTCTACTAAAGTCAACCAGACTCCTATGATTAGATAGCTCCTGTTTCGAAGGTTAATCAAGACAAGAAGACTGAAGATTTCCAGAATCTCCTCCAATTTTTCTCGAACCTAGGTTTTTACATTTTGTAATGCTTCACCAATGTAATTAGATCACACCTTACTTGATAAGCCGAATACGCCCGTCTTTATGGCCATGTGTCTTAAAGTGGGAACCCCCTTTCGTGACGCACAGATTGTTATGTGGGAGATCACCATTTTCCAAATTTTTGTACAAAACTTTGGCTGCCACAGATAACTATACAAAGCACCTACATTTGGAAAGCTTATAAAATAGGGTTCCGCTGCATCAAAATAAACTTGAATATTTAGGGATGGTTAGCAGTAATATACAACGGTGTCAAGTAATTTTCAATAAAAAAAGGGTTTTTGCCTGTTTAAATTTTAATTTCCTTTCAGAGAAAGTTTGATCACTTTGGGACCCAACAAAATTGAAAAGAACACTGAAAGAGCTTTCAGAAAAATAGGGTGCAGTGATTCCTTACATGGGACAGTACATAGGGGAGCTAGGACCAACTCCTTTGCACCCCCCAGAACTAACCAAACCACCTTTTTTAGGTTCCTTTTATGACCCCCACCCCAAAACATAATCAGGATGTTCCCAAAATTTTAAAATTGGCCCCCAAGGGGGTTTATTAATTTTCCAGATGGGTCGTCCAATATGGCCGCCAAAATAGGGTTTTTTTTTCACGAAAATGCATTAAAACAAGATATAAAAAAACTTAATTGTCAAGAAAATCAACAAGATCACATATTAGATCATAATACCAATCGTGCCTAACTAATTCATTCACATGTTTTAATTCAAAATGGGCGTCCAAAATGGCCGCCAGAATTAGCGTTTTTTTTTTTTTTTTCACTAAACGCTTAAAAAAACAAGTTATTAAAACTTAATTGTCACAAAGAAAAAAGATCCAATTAATGAAAGTCTCAGGTGAATATGATACATTCCCCCCCCTGTGCCTAAATACTGTCCATTCACGATATTTAAATTCAAAATGTCGTCCAAAATGGCAGCCGGAATTAAGATTTTTTTTACTATAATGCATTGAAACAAGAGGTATATCCGAATTTTCGAGAAGTTTCAATTAGTGTTCAGATGATAATGAAAGCACATCTGTACCTAAAATTTTTCTTCACATGGTTGAAATACAAAGTGGAATTCCAAATGGCCGCAAAATGGAGCCAAAATGGCCGCCACTGGAGCTTTTCCCCATTATAATGCGTCACAACAACAAAATACACATAACTAAACATTACAACATTAACAGAGAACATATCTACAGAAAAGATAGCTAAATATATATATCTGTTATAAGCTTATGTGTGTGTTCGGGGGAAATTCTCCTTTTTTATGCACTAATTAATAAGTTAGGGGGAAATTTTGTTTCCCCTTAATTGTATCTTTGTTTGCTCTTTATTCCGTCAAAGGATATGAATATTAATTTAATCAAATTAAAAAGATAATCCACTAGACTAACAAAGGATATGAGTATTATTTAAAATCTAAATAATAATAAGATATAGCCTAATGACTAATTCAAATATCCCCTAATGTCATTGTAACTAATTATGACTTATGTATACATATTACCGTTTCAATTGCTAGTTACGATATTATAATAGCTTTGTATTTGGGTATTTTCTTGCAGAACAAGGGTTTTGATGCTTGTATTTTATCAAACTTGAGGTATTTTAAGTAAATGTGGGTCAAGAACAGATCTGACATAAATGTGGGGTCCCCGAATTTAAAAATAGGCTTAAAATGGGAGTCTGTAGAACTGAAAATCGGCCTTAAAATGAGGGTCTATTGGCGGGGGCGGGCACTTGCCCATATCCTTTTTCAATGCCGAGCAAGCCCCCTGGCCCTACAGTAGCTTATTTAAATCAGTCAAGTTTGAGTCAGAGATAAGTGTACTCCGCCCTCCCAGGAATTCGCCTGCACTGAATAAGTGAAGAAATGTGTAGTCCTATTGTTACCACATCAAACCTGGGTCCTTCACAGCCTTTGCAGAATTACAAGACACATAGATGCGTTGGTCCAATAACAAAAAAAACAACCATCACCTGGCAGACCATAAACCGGCCCTCATGATGGAGGATGTTTGTCAACGCATTCCAAAAGGAGCTACAACAGCCGTTCCAAGGATACCATCGGGGGGGGTACTTTAGAAGTTTACTAGGAAAGTTGACCATGTTGATGGCCACTAGAAATGGCATCAAACACCACCTCAACCATCCATCGGTGTTCAGTCACCTCAAGGACAATGTGAAGAAATATATTAAAACAAACCCGATGCATTTCCAATACTCTTGCTACACCAACAGAACACTGCATTCAGAGAAGCCGTATCCCGCGTTATGCGACGGTCTCATGATTTATATGGATTTTGGTTGCCTTCCTTTGGGTCGGTTGCAGAAGATGCAATCTGAGTTAATATAATTTCCTTCCTCTGTTGTTTTTGAGCGTAATGAATCCAATGGGCTAAGACCGGTTAGGTTTTTGGTAACTTTCTAATACACCACACCCGATGGTATCCCTGGAATATTTATAGCTCTTTTGTAATTGTTGACAAACACTGAGGTCCAGGTTTTATGCTGTGCCAGGTGAAGGTCTCTGATATTTTGTAAGATACAAAATGCGCAGCCTCTTTGTATTGTAATTCTGCACACGCTGTGAATGGGCCATGTTTTGAATTGGCAACAATTAAGAAATTTCACATTATTTTGCTTCTTCAGTGTAGGGGGTGCTACGCTAGAAGGGCTAGTTTCCTTTCTCATACGCCATATATGAACAATGAATAAACATGCTGAACATCACTTCCAACGACAAAGACTACGACCAACTTTGGTAAGAGCACACACAAATTAAGTTTTTACACATCTTGTTTTTTTTAAATGTATTTTATTAAAAACTTCACATTGCCTTGATTTGTCAAGAGAGAGGCACCTATTGCTGATTGATGTTGATGCCATTTCCCGTGGCTCCTAGACCTGTCAAGGGCCTGGTAAACTTGTAAAAGCAAACCCCCTCCCCCACCCCCCCCCCACCCCCACCGGCCCTCCCAACCCCCCCCACCCCCCCCCACCCCCCCACCCAACCACACCCACCCCCCCTCACCCCCCCCCCCCCCCCCCCCCCCCCCCGCCCCTATTGGTATCCTCTGAAACGTCTTGTGCTCCTTTTGGAATGCGTGGACAAACATCCTCCAATCATGAGGCAGTTTTATGCTCTGGCCAGGTGATGGTTGTTTTAATTTTTGTACTTTTTGGACAAACACATCTATGGGTCTTGTAATTCTGCAAATGCTGTGAATTGGCCATGTTTGATGTTAGGTAACAATAGGAACACACATTTCCTTTTCTTTGCTTCCTTCAGTGCAGGCCGACATCCTGGAGGGCGACACCTTATGCTCTGACTCAACTTGCCTGTTAAATAAGCTAACTGTAAGGCCCGGGGGTTCTCACATTGAAAGGTGATACTAGAAGTGCCGCCCATAAGACCAACTCAATTGTCAGGCCGATTATCAGATTACAGAGCTCCCCCTTTTACTCCTATTTTAAGTTTCCATAGAACCCCACATTTTATTTTAAGATCTGTTCTTGACCACAATTTATTAAAATTCCATCAATTTTTGATACAAATCACCTCAAAAAACCGTTGTTTCTGACAAGAAACCTACCCAAATACAAGCCTTATATATACAGTAGTAGCTAGCAATGTAAACCTTATATATGTATACTAATGTATAATTATCTTAGATTGACACTTAGGGGAAATTTGAAATTACTTCATGAGGCTAATATCTTATTATATTTAGATAATTAATACTCATATCTTTTTGTTTAGTCTAGTGGATTATCTTTAATTTGCATAAATTAATATTCATATCCTTTGACAGAATAAAGCGCCAACAAAAGATACCGTTCAGGGTGAAAACAAAATTTTTGCCCCTCTTATTAATTAGTGGCATTAGAAAAGCGAATTCCCCATAACCCCACACTAAGCTTATAAGTATATATATATTTTATAATCCTTTTTTTTGTCTTTTCTGTAGATATGGTTCTCTGTAATGATGGTACGGTTATAGTTATTTGTATTTTTTGTTTTTGTGACGCAATTATAATGTGGAAAAGCCCACTTGGCGGCCATTTTGGCTCCATTATGCGGCCATTTTGACTTCCACTGTGTATTTCAAACATGTGAATAAAATATTTAGGTACAGATGTATTCATTTCTCCTTAAACTCATTGAATCCTCTCGACAATTACGTTATAACCCTCTTGGTTTTCAATGCTTATATAAAAAAACTCTATTCCGGCAGCCATTTGGACGCGATTGTTTGAATTTAAAATATGTAATGACATTATTTAGGCACTGATATGTTAATTATGATCTAATATGTTTGACAATCTTTGTTGATTTTTTCTTGACATTAAGTTTTTTATATATCTTGTTTTAATCATTTTAGTGGGACAACCCTATTTGGCGGTCATCTTGGACGCCATCTTAAATAAAACCCCCTTGGGGCCACGTTTTAAATTTTGGAACATCCTGATTATTTTGGGGTCATAAAAGGACCTACAATAGTGTTTGGGTTTAGTTCTGGGGGGGTGCAAAGGATGTGGTCATACTTCTCCCTAGTACGGGTACTTTAATTAACCCTTCGTTAACAAAAACGCTATTAATTTTTCAAATTTTTTAGACGTTGTTAATTAGTTCATTTTCCTTTCCTTCCCGTTAAAGCTGATTACATCGTAACTAACTTGCTGGGGATACATTGAATTTTGTTTTGATGATTTTTGGGGCCATTTTTATGATATCATTTTGCAAAATTTAGTGTGTGCTATATTTTTAACAAGAGGTCTATTGAGACCATTTGCAGCTCGTTATTTTGCTTATTTAAATCCAATTAATGCAAGTTCGATCATTGCCTTTTTCCCCCCATGTTTTTAATTACTGCTATGGTGCTCCCAATATTAAACATTTAAGATTCTGCTAACATCAAATAATAAATGAAAATTAGTTTTTTCCATATTTTGCTCAGGCAACTTGAGTTTTCCCCATAGACTTTCTTTTCTTAATTCTACGGTACCGTGCCCTCACATCAGTGTCCTCACATCCTCCACCCTGCACCTAGTAAGTTAATTGATCAGACATTAATTAGCATCAAAGGAGAAGCCTGAATTTGGTGTCATATGAAAGATGACAGGACTAGGCTTTAAAAAAAGGACCAAAAAAAAAGAGTGTATGGGTATTCTCTTCATTTTTCAAATATCCATTATAATGTTCACATTTTTATGAAAAAATGTCACACCTCCACCCTATTGAGGTTCCCAACTTACATGTAAGACGCACGGCCAAATGTAATAAGAATGATGATTTAGTAGTTTCATGTCGTGAGCACGACAGAAATCAAAGCTGGGGCCATGGTTTTCTATGGGGAACGATTACGATAGCAGGCAGTTCAAACTTAGGTTTGCGGTTTTCTTTTGCACCTGTTTGCCAATAACCTTCAAAACGGTCTTGGTAGGTGGTCTATAACTGATCCAATGAAATTTGAGAAGAACTTCCATATCCTAAAAAAATCTCTCCTCACTCTTTAGACTAACAGCGTCCAGTGGCGTAACAGGCTGACCGGGAAAATTGGCCTTTTAAAAAAAAAAAAAGGAAAATTTCCCCAAACTGGGAAATTTGCCCCTCAGAGCAGGCAGGCCCTATACGCCACTGCAAGCGGCTAGCCTAGCCCTAAGCTTAGCCTAAGGCGTGGGCCACCAGGTAACCCAACCTTGTCGATTTTCACTTGATTGAAGTAGTCTTAAGCTTCTATGTTGACTGATGACATACAAATTCATGTACATTACGATAAATCCAAACACCAGGTTCCTGATCTGCCATAACGATGGCAAGTACCTCCTTTAAATGACAACTTAAATGTTTCACTCGCATGGTCGCAGCTTAAGTTTGGTTGTCCACACAAGACAAGTAGCTCATGAGCTTGTAAATATTTTAGGTTGATTCTAACAAAATTTGAAGGCCAATACCAGGCTCCAGCTCTAGGTTGATTCAATAAAAATCGTTTTAATTCAAACATGTTGAAATTCGCATTCTTTCTCCCTGATTCTATCTACTGAATTTTCCTATTTTAAGTGCATGTTCCCCCTCAGCCCCCTTGCTAATTAAAAGAAAACGGGTCCCGGACGGCACTTGCTTCCCTCTAAAATTATATCAAATATTAAGAAAATGCCGAATCCCATATAGGTAACGCGGACAATTAGTATAATTTTTGGGAGGTACTCTTGTACAAATGTAAATTTCCTTTGGTAAAACCACTGCATACCTATACTTAGGTTGCAAAATTCCCGGGAATTTCAGAGCTTACAATTTCCAACTGACATTTTGGAAAAGAATTACAGATTTAATGGGAATTTTAGGAAGACTCTTGTCGGGAATCTTGGGATTTTCACAACAATCTTTTGAAATTGATACAAACTAAAAGGTCCTTTGTTGTTCAGTCTAGGATATTACTCTGTACAAAAATTCTACAGAAAAGCATACAGCAAAATCAATCATGTTTTAAACAACTGAGAAAATACATAACCACCAACTCTTTACAAAAAAAACCCATTTGGTTATACAGTTATATACAGTTCATGCTATCCTCTAGAAGCAAAGACCCTTTCTAACCCAACACCTGTAGATGATATCGTTTCCTCTACCAACCCTGCCTGATAACCAAGATTTTGGGAAGAGCGTCGTTCATTTATACGAAGTCGCCGGTTCAAAACCGGCCGAGCGCACACATTTTTTTTTTTCAACCCTAATCGTGGCATTGGCATCTCCAGGGAACGATTAATTTATATACACATGTTTAGATCAGTTATTTTTTATTCTATCACTCACTGGTCTTGTTTAGTTTTTATATTCTGTCAACCAACCACCATGAGTTTACCTTAGATTTAGTGTAACCATATCTTATCTTCAAAATCAACTTTCAAGCATGAAAAGTCCAGTAGAAAATTCAGCCAATTCAACTAATTTTCAAGATTATTGGAAATCCAAATTTCCTTCCACCATTTTTTACTTGTAGCCCAAAATGGGTTGATTTTTTGCATAATCAACCCAAAATGCATAAGTAATATGTCTATTCTTAATTGCCAAACAGTACATAATTGAAAGGAAAGGCCTACAAACATGGTTTTTTAATTTTCCTGGGGACCAAATATTTAAAAGTGTTTAAAAAAACCGAATAAATTGCCAAAATTGAAAATTCCCGAAAATTCCCATATTCCCGGGCCTTCAAAATTCCCGAAAGTTCCGGGAAGTTTCCAAAATTTCCCGGAAACTTTCCACCCCTTTGGAACCCCCTACCTATCCTTTCAATCATTCTAAGAGATTCGAGTTCCAGTGATATATCCTGTATTTAGTTCGTAAGTTGCCGGTGACGTGCGATCATCTATGGCGAATCCGTTTTTTTTCACAAAATTATGGCCCTTTACACTTTTTGTTTTTTATAATCTTGTTTGAATTGGACTAAGTTGGAATAAAATAATGCTACTCCGTCCGTCCAGCCATTTACCCGGGGGGGACATCATTTTAAAATCAAGAATATCGAGTTTAATAGGACTAAATAGATTAGCTGTACGCTTACAACTGGCTTGTATTCTCGCAGTGCACAGAGTGTAAACCGAAGCGTACAAGATGTGAATTGGTGATCGGCCAAGCTTTGGCCATGGGATCGTTTGGGACCTGGGAGTATGATGTCATCGGATTAACTGCATTCAACAAAGAAAGACATTTTGATTGACAAGTTTCCTGGTTGGCCCCTAGCCGCTTGTGTTAAACTAAGCTTTTGGAAGTGGGGGGTTGAATCGAGAAACTATCTTGCACAGCCCTCAAGGCATGATTACATCGTAAACTATGGCAAGGTCAGTTCAATTCATGTCATCGCTGCATTAGCCGTACGCTAGCTTTCCATCCCATAATACTTGTTCGATGTAAACACCATGTGCTCAGATTTTGTGCCTTTATAATTTTATGAGTGATTTCGTCCATTTCAAATTGCAAGTTGCATGATGGAATTCGTCAATTTAATTCGACATTAGACATGTGGCAATACGTTGTACAATCCTAAACAATGCTGCATGGATAGCTTTAAACGACGTAATTCGTGCAAAGCTTTCACCTTCCGTAACAACTCCATTAATTTCAGTCATGATGTCATGATTGTCCAGGCTCCAAAATCAACCTCGGCACTAAGGCCATTGCCTTGGTGCCCCTACCATTTGCCTGGTGCCCTAAGAAAAATTGCGGCGTTTGTAAAACCGGACTCCCCTAAATCGCTTACTTCGCTTATTTCTCCCTACCCTCCATTTATGAATGTGCTCACTGGCGCGAAAAACAGGACTCCTAGGTAAGTAAAAATAATCCTCCGATACACGCAGGCTCCCTTTGTGGTGCTGAATATGAGGACTGCCCGATTACAACAGGCGGAATTGTGTATTTTTCTTATTATAAAAAGTGATTATATTCTACTAAAATCAACAACAGATAAAGATAGCCTGTAGCTCAGACCCATGTACTTAGACCGAGAATCGTAATTACTCTGATGACTGGGTCGTATCACTCAGTCCTCACTCAGTCTCACCAATTTCCACTCAGTTTTGCAAAATTGGTTGGCCGCCCGTGACGTCATTTTACCCCTAACTCAATGACTGAATAAACGGACTAAGGCCGGAATAAGCCCGGTAGCCTATATTGAATGGTATGTTTGTTAACTGTCGAACTATGACAACACTGGTGGTGGCGAAACAAGACAGTGCCCAATTCATGCTGTATGCATGTGTATATTTTTGTCTTGCCTTTCACCCGGCATCTTGACATAAGGACGGTATGAACACTTAACGAGCTGTCGCAACCCCTCTCTCCTCAAATTGACCGCCAATTACCCAATAGGCAATAGGCTCACACCGCCCATTCATCCCGCCATTCATAAAACTTTTCTGTGCTAAGACTGATCAAGCTAATAAATGAGATGACTCCTTGCAGGCTGGGGACCGAGACAATGATTGGAGAGAGATTTCTGCCACAGAAGTGAAAGTTAGGAGAATTCGTTGGTTTGAATCAAATAGTCACGAGATTTTTCTCTGCGTAAGTTCACAAAGTTCAACCAGAATTTTTGGGAAAACACACCACAATTTTTGAATTTTAAGATATGTGTTTTAGTTAATTGTTGGTTCTACAATTCAACCTAATATTTCTGTGATACATACATCACCACAGGTAAAATTAAGCGAAGTAGGCGATTTTGGCGATTCCGTGTTTTACAAACGCCGAAAAAATTGCTATTCTTTAACATTAATGCCGTGGTGTCCTTTTAAAATTGGGGCACAATTGCCTGCCCGCCCTAACTTCTTATTTTGGAGCCTGATTGTCATCGTCATGTGACCCATTTCCACTAATCACGTCTCGCGCAGTCTGCCCAAAAGCCATGCCACATTCAATACATGCAAAATACAAAAATCCTGATATTACTATTTATTTACGCACTGGCGCGTGCACAATTTCGGGGTGTTAGTGGAATGGAAATATCCAATGTGTCATTGAAAATTAATCTGAATCGCTTCCGATCGTGCCGATCTGGTTCATCAATGATCGGCGATGGTAGCATAAACAAAGGTGCTTGATCCATCCCTAGTAATCACCTTGTTTTTTCCAGTAACCTGATGATATTTTTATCGATGTAGGAAGTTTCATGATTTTGTCTACATGTTTGGTGTCTTTCAGCAGAAATGTTGCCGATTTTTGGCGATTTTTAAAGTTGTTTCATTAACCTTGTCTGTTTTACCCAATCTTTCCTTCATTTTTCAAGCCCTGCCGCTCTTCCACAAAATTAACCATGTTTGAAGTGTCACAGGAGCTCATGATCTATCTAGCTATCCTGATTGCTTTATAAGGATAGATTATGGACCGTTTGTCCTATATGAATGTAAATTTTCCATTTTCTGAAAGTTCCATTAATATTTGAATGTGGGCTTTCAATTAAAGTCAATTTTTCAGATCACTTCAAACACAGGGTCATTTGATGACTTTAATCACCCTGATCCCACTTTTGAAGAAAAAAATGAAAAAGTACGAAAACCAGTGTGCCCCATTGAAAAATCCAAAATGGCCGCCAAATTATCAAAAATTTGATTTTTGACCATGATCAATTATTTTTTGTTCAATTTGCTTAATTTTGGTGAATGTACCCATGTTTTGGGGTATTAGGAATCATGCCATAGCCTTTCGTTTTCTTGAAAATGCCATTTTTGCTTAAAAATTGAGGTCTGAGGGCGCTTTCCCATAAATGCGCATCAGATTGAAGATAGTGATTTTAACATTCACAAAGTTGAAGAGTTTTATTATGAACACTTTCTGAAACTTTGACTTGCATGGTGTTTGCGGTTTTAAAACTGTAAGCTTTTTAATGTCATAAAATTGCCCTCCATTGAAACCCACACATAAGAAAGTTTGTTGACCCTATATATTGCAATGAGAGTGTTTTAATCAAATTTTAAATCTGAGATGAGTATACCTAACAGAGATTCGATCGAAGCAAGTAACCAATGGATTGTTTGCAGCGTGCAGTGTCTGGTACGGTATTGTTATGTTAATTCAACGATTCCCTCGACTGATCGGGAAGCAGTGGTGTTTTACCCGGTTTACGCTATTGCAAAATAGAAGATCCTGGTACCGTACTGTAGGGTTAATATATGCCTGGTCTTTTAACTCCAATGGATGTACTTGTGATTTGTTCTATTCAGGTTATGGAGTATATCGGTACCCAAACTCATTCTTTCGGTATGAAGGAGACTGGAAGGAGGGCAAGAAAACGGTTGAGGGTAGACCAAAGACAGGAAAAAAATTAATGACAACCATATTTACATGTAAAACTCCCGAAGGGGTGTTTCCATAATCTGAACACATCTGACAAACCATGAATCAGAAACCTTCACAGAATTAAAAAACACGTGCTATTGTGAAGGTGTTTTCCAAATTCATGGGTGTCAGAAAAAAAATGGTCCGGTGGGTCAAGGTTATGGAAACTCCCCTCTCACGGTCTTGATTTGGGCAGAGTGTCTTGTTTGAAGTAATTACCTCCCAATGAGGAATTATCTTATGTGAAGTCCTTGAAATCAAAACACAGGTGTAGCCAGCAAGGAATCCCACCCCCGGGAGCCTACCCTGGAAAATTTCCTTCCATCGGACATTATGCCAGGGTAATATGGACAAAAAGCTTAGCTGCCGTTTGTTGAATTGAAGTTCAATTTAGGTCAACATATGGTCTGCCTGAAATAGTTCGCTCGTTGGAAAATGTTTGTCGTCGCTATATTTACAGCTGACGGTGAATTCACTCAGGGGTTATAAAAGCGTCAGTCCCCTCACACTGTCTGACCCCATGCAAATGTCTTTTATTTTTAGAGCAATTTTAAGCAACGGCCGACACAATTTTGACAACTGATATATGTTGGGAGATACTGTACAAGAGCTATTCCCTCAGCAAAAAACTTAGACACAATCCATTGCGGAAATCTTGCAATATTAGCCGAAAGGTCCTATTTGTATGTTAAGCGCCCTCTAGATGCATATTTCCATAGAAAACACGTGTAAAAACTAGATTTTTATGAAAAAATCATTATTTGCCCAAAAAGTATGCACTAAAAATGTACAAGGAGGTAGTTAGGGGAATTAAGTACTTAGTACTACGTGAATCAAAAAAAAAATGTGCAAGCGTTGCAGACGGGACCTGGACCTTGATAAAATCACGGAATCACGGAGCCGGCTGGATGGGTAATCGCTGTCGGCGGCCGACTGCAGAGATGATGCGATAGGGAGGGGTATCATGGAGCTCAGAAATCTGGAAACATAGTTTTTTTTCCGTTTCGTGTAACCATGGTCGCACCTTTCAAGTAAGATTGTAATTTGATCAGTATAGCGTAAGTAATAAAAGAAAGTACATCAAATTTCAGAGAGCAAATTGTACATTGTACAGAATACCAATTGCAAATTCATGGTTACTGATATCGCCAGGGAATCGGTATCTGAATCGGAATCGGCCGCATCAAACCTATAAACATGATCGGAGATTCGGCCGATTCAGAAGCAGTGTGGACGGTTCTACACTAGTATTAGTTGTCAAAGTGTTCGCCGTTGATATTTTTTGTTTTATTATCATTTTGTCATAATAAATGAGGGAACTCTCAAACAGCTGTGAGCTGTACAGGCTATAGACGTTAAATACCAGGTACATGGAAATTGAAGTCAGTTTCGAAAAGGGCAGTGTTCAATAGGAGCAACTTGACGATTCCATGACTCTCGGCCAGGTTAGGGTTAAATCACACACAAACCCCTGAATTGAATGAGACGCATATGCTGTCGTTGTGAAATAAGATTGGTTAAGATGATGATTTGCATTTTCTGTAATGCACTACAGAAAATACAAAGAGTTCTTTTCTGTGGGAAATATTACAGTTATCATAACAGGCAAGTCAAAACATTTTTGGTTTTCTCTTTCATTAGTTTATGCAATAAGCTTCGAAATGTACCTCGGTAGGTGTTCTAGTACAACAGTCAAGTGCAAATGAGAGACGAATTTGTATACATCCTCAAACAAATCTCCCCCTGTCCCTTTAATTGGAGTGTCATATAGTCCTATTGTACCCCCACCGTTCATCATGCACAAAAGTACTACAAATCAACAATATGATGTAGGTCAGGTTTCCTTGAGGGCATGCTATGGTATCCTGGTAACCAGCACTACCTGCCCCAGGGCCGAGTTGTCGGCGGCTATAAACTGTCACCCCCATCGAGTTTCTAAGAAAATCTGATGTGGAGGGTAGCTGGTTTACCCTGGTAGAATGAAAACATATCTACCTAAAGGGCGCAGCCTCTGGAGAGTTAATGGCGGCCATCCAGCAACATCGCTGGCCTTGTATGGTGGGCATGTTTGTTGCCCAAAGTCTAGGACCACCGCCGAAACTGTGGATGGGCGTCAGGAAGGGCATCCGCGTCAATTTATCTTTTGCTCCAATAAATCCTCAACACAGCAGTGTTGCTGAGTTTGAGGTTAGTATCCGGCCACCCCCGTTGACGGGGACAAAAGCGGATTTCAAACTTTGGGACGAAAGGAAAATAGAACCAAAAAAGCGCGGACGAAGGAATCACCTTCTAATACCCACTTTCCCCTTCCATGCCCACCCGCGTGTAACAATCCCCCCCCGCCCCCACTTCTCAATGCACTCCACATCTCCCCTCCTCCTACTTCGCTCCTACTCACACGACCTCCGCCCACCCCCTTTCCTAACTTTTTATCTTAACACCCCCCTATTACCTGTCATGCACTTCACAACACCCCGCACTGCCGTCTCTCCTATCAATAGAATTAGTCACAAAACGATACAATATTGTCTTTTGCTTAAAGAGACATGAGGATTTCCAAAAAGGAAGCGCCCCCAATTTTTCTCGAACCCCGATTTTTTACATATTTGGAATGATTATCAATGTATTGATCCACACTGAATGAATAAGCCGAGTACGCCGTCTTATGTAATAATAAGATGATTAGTAGTTTCTGTCGTGCACAGACACGAAAGTCAAAGCATGGTTTCTATGGGGACGATTAAGATAGCAGGCAGTTCAAAACAAGTTTGCGGGTTTTCTTTGGCACCTGTTTGTCCAGTAAACCTTCGAAACGTTCTCGGTAGGTGGTCTCCACCCGATTCAGGAAATTTGAGAGAAATGTATCCTAAAACAATCTCTCCTGTTCACGTTAAGGGACCACATGGGACTAATTACTTTCTGTTCAAAACAGGCATGGTAAATTGGTAATGAATGATGGCAGCTATTATGAAGGTGATCATCATCAACGGAGAGATTGAAGTCCACGGCTTAACAGGAAGGGCTCGTCAGGAAACACTCTCAGTGACAATTTTCAAAATGGAGAGTTATTTGGCCATGGGGTCATGACATACGCATATGGGTCTGTTTTACGAGGAGAGTTTCAGAGTAACAAAGAAGGTAGGCAATTTTTTTCAAATTGAACCGGCTGAATTCATTTTTTTTAGCTTTATAGACGGAGAGTGTACACCCCCAGTTGGCAGAGTAGCTATGTGGCTACACCAGGTTTCAGTGTGTTACCGTATTTTTCATGGCCACTTTAAGTGTTTTTATTAGATATTTGCATTATTGAAAAAGCACTTTTATAAAATGTGCTGAAAATGGGAGTTTTTTAATGGTGCCTGATTGGAATTTCATAATTTTTTCTCACACATGATTTCTAAAATGCTAAACAGAGAATGACTGTATGCCCATCTTTATCTACTATCCAATAACATGAAGTAACTGTGGGGCAGATATGAAGTACCCTTTTGGTAGGTCACATGTCACTGTGTACCTAAATAACTGTACTTTAAGCTCTCTTGCAGTGCAAGCTATTGCATCGCAAATAGCTCAGTGTGTAGCTGATGCCATAGACTCCGGAGTAGCTGTTTTTGCCTGTATATGTGAGTAATATTCCTCCACCCGTGTAGTTCAAGCTGACTCTTGCAAAACATTGATCACTAACCCCTAAACCAAACAGCGCATATGGTTACCGACTGCACTATCATAACCCATCCATGTATTAAAAAAGTTGGCTTTCATATTGGTTGTCACCTGTATCATCCAGGGACTTTTCTACTCTCCACTACAAATTGCAAAAAAAAATAATAAATAAATTTGAATGATAATATAGTTCTTGTATTTTTTTTTTGGAAATTATAAAGTCACTGATATTGGCTTTTGGCATACAGATCTGACCAGTTAACCTTTCTTATTTTGTTTATCACTACAGGTAGAGGTGTATGGAAAACCACGGAGGTAAAGTGTTTATGAGGGATCATTTCACAATAATATGAAGCATGGTGAAGGGTCACAAACGTACCGGCAATCTTATAATACAAATTTGTGCGTGTATTAGATATTTTCCTTGTTCAAGATGTAATAGTAGATCCTTGTCAGTAAGCTCAGACTGACTAGGCTTAGCTAGCCAAAGACCCGGACCCTAGCCCAGCCTGGGTTCTTGTACAAGTAAAGCTGACTGACTATATACCTTCTCCTTTTGCCTCCCACATTCAATATACAGTGCATTAAACTTGGCCCGGCGGGATTCAAGTGGAACTTGCTTGCCAAAACTGCCCTTAAGGCAGAAACTTAAAAAAAAAAGATTGTGCTCCATTGTTTAATTGCTTACCAAAGACCGTCTGCAAATTTAAGCAGTTTCTGAGACTCCGCTGCAGCTGATGGCACTGATGATAAAAATTATATTTTACATTCCTGTTTGCCTGCAATGAAATTTTGGTTAAACTTTGAGCACCGATTTATTTGTGGTTTTCTCTCCAGTCGGAACTTGATGCTGATGAACCGTGGACAGGGTTCGGGGGCTAATTGCCCCGCTGCATTAGGGTTCACAAACACTAGGCCCTCTCGTTGAAAGAGGGTGTGATGTAGCGCCCCGGGGTTCTTGTGACATAACATCCCGGGGGTGTGGATGCGTACCAGGCCGGGATTCTGTAACCCTGAAAGTCAATGTTAAATAACGCCGTGTATCATTGTATTTCTCAAACAGAAATGGAAAAAGCATCAAAACTCATATTTTGCATGTGTTGTAACAAGTTTTAATGTATCCTAACATACCTCACAAGTTTTATGGACCTAAAGCAAACCTAATAAGAAAAAATCCGTATGTTTTTATCATTACTGACCATGTCTTCGTGGGTTCTGCATACTGTCGAATCCGCATAAATGCTAGTTGAGAAAAGGCGTTTGAAAGGGTTGAGTTACTTTGAATGAGTGTAATTAAATGAAATAAAAGGAAATGGATAGTTTAAGTGGTGTATGTTAAAAACATGAATAATTACTACTGACGACAGCTTTAAATAATAAGAAAACAACGTTTTCTTATTCAAAATGGACATGAATGTGATTTGACAGTTGTCAAAACCCAAATGTTTGATTCGCTGTGTTCTAAGAGTCGAATGTATTCGACTGCATGAACCGTTGATTTATATGTTGGTATGGCCGCAGGATATATAGCTATGGGTTTTACTATTTTAAAATGATATGCCGATGATGTTTGGCCACGATGATTAGAATAACGATGGCGGTATGATGGTGGCAATAAAACGATGAAATAAGAAACCATCGAGATTGACGACGATGATGCACTGGATGATGATTGATGATGATGATGCTACTGGCTGATATGATGATGCTACATTGTGATGATGATGCTGATGATGATGATGACCGACGGACGAAACGATGATATTGATGATGACGACGATGCCGATGATGTGAATGATGACGATGACGACGACGATGATGATGATGAAGACGCGACAATGTCTAGTGCATTGTGTTTATGTACAAATAGTGCAAAATTTGTATTACAAACGACTGCCATAAGCGGTTAATAATGGGAAACATTCACTGTTGCATTACCGTTCGTTTGTAAATATAGCGCAGACCGACCACGATGACCCCAAATTCCAGAAAAACTTACAACCTCTTACAAGTTGGCCAACTTAAAAATTAATATCTTTAAGTAGTCGCCAATGATGTTTTTAAATCATCATTTTTGCAGACAAAAACATTAAATTCAGGTGTAAATACTTAGGAAGGAACACAAACAATATTGCATGTTTTATAAAAATTAATAATAGTATGCTTTTTAAAACACACATTAAATATTGACTAGAATTGTTCAAAATTGAGCTCAGGAAATATTTAAAAGGTAACAGGAATGTTGCAGAACTCAAAAGGTTTCGGGGTAATAAAAGTGGTTATACAACTTTATAACAACCATATTTTTCTCTTTTAAATTTCAAAATTACCATATAGTATTGCCCATCTTCTTAAGTCATGTACACGCTTAAAAATATAACAAACTTGAAACGAATAACAGTTAAATGGGTAATTACTCCATTAATTAAAATCTAAAAATTTAGAGGGCACTAATGCTTATACAAACACAACTCCCAAAAAATATTCAATTTGCTCCCTGAAGCGAGTTAACAGCAAAGAAAAATCCAACTATCCACATATGTTACCAAGTCTATTTTGGTAACACGGTTTACTAAGGGGGTGGGGGATGGTAAACACCATGAGATTCATATTATAAAAGCATAAATGATTTCGATGTGGTACCAGTTGAATAGCTTTGTCCTCCGTTGCTATTGTTCCAACATAACTAGTTGGCTCACAATGCCGTAAAGTTCACAAGTTGGCAAAAATTGGTCATGTCCACAGACCACACATCAGAGTATAAAATGAAAAATGAATTCTGCATCAAAAAAGTAGGAATTATTGATTTTTCATGCGGGTTTTGGCCCCAATGATATGGAAAATGACTAGTTTTTAATCAACATATAAATTTAGAGCCATTACGTGCCACAATATTAAACAATGAACTAATAATCAAAAGGGGAAGGCAGTATAATTTATAGGCGAATAATGTGACCGAGGTCAGAAAAACTAAATAATTGGCCACCATTATTTTTATTTTTTGCCCAAGGATACATATGAAGACCATAGTGATATACAAAACCTCTTATTTATATAACTAAAACAACTTTTTTTTATTTTGGGGGTTTTTTTTTTGTTTGGATAGGTTTTAAGGTAATATGCCTAATTTATATGTGTATTTGATGCTGATGAATGAAATACCTGATAAGAAAAGGGCATTAGGGCGCTTATGGCGAATGGGCAGAGTAAACGACAATGAAGGTGCATTTTCACTAATGGGTAGTAGTAGAGGTAATAGAACCACTTCCCACCAATTGATTAGACGCTAACCCTGGTGACGGTGATTACCTTCACATTTGTTTCGCCAAAATGAGAAGGATGTGAAATAATTATATGAAGACTTAACAAAAGTTTTTTTAAGTTTGGGCATCACAAGAGGAAAGTACCGGGGTGGGTAACCCCGCCCCCCTTTGGTAATACGAGGGTGATGTCACTATGTCCCTTAAAATGATTTTGGTTATTTGATACAGATGTTAAAAACTACAAAACTTGGATAGTTCTTTTTCACGACCACACAGAGAGTAGGTTCTTTATAGTAGAGTACGAAGTTAACATAATTAAAACCCACAAATATTAAAATGTGGAAATAATATGACCAATCCCTCATGAAGAAAGGTAAATTTAAACGATTGCTTAAATTTGACAGACACTATGTACGATTTTGATCACGAAGTAGCAATCTTTGTCTCAGCTAATACGTATTCGTTCGCACTTTATCTGTGTGCTTTGAGATATTTGGACCGCAAGGCTATCGATACGTATGAGTTTGTGAAACACGTTTTATACAAATGGGTGTTTCGACGCGGCTATTTGGTAGGAGATGTAATTTCACTTTATTTTTGGGTACAATTTAAGAGTACAGAAATGCAACCAGAATCAAATATTAACTCAAATTGACCAAAATCAGATTCGACACGATGTCGTGACCACGACGATATGAACACATTACTACAACAATATCTTCGATGGAGAGAAAAGGAGATTCTACTCTTTGGACACTCTGCTTCTGTTATATCAATTTTTTTTATTGGAAAAAAATTACTTATGAGAATTCTACAGACTAATCTTCACTTTTAAGCCTATTCCTGCCATTTAAAATAATGGGTCAGTTCATGTCCTGTTTGTAGTTAATGTGTTCATTATATTGTTTTTTAACAGAAATGGTTACCATTATAAGGGAGATGGATACACGGGAAGAGACAGGTAAGGTGGCGAACTCAAACTCACGGGCCCTGATGGCACCAGTATATTATGTAAGTACCACTGAAGCGACACATTTCTCTCCCTTTGTGTGGTATGTCTTTTTTTAGTGTGTTCTTCTGCCTCTAAGTTTGTGCATTTATGGTCACTATGCACCTGACCTCACTGCACAGCACATTGAAATGAAGTATATTTATAATGGTAAATTATATGTAACTTGATCTAACAAGATAGTGGGAACTTGGGGCCATGAGGCACAGTAGTTATGTCACCTGGTGAATGTGGCTCAAGCTAGTCCAGTTTCAGGCTGGCAAATCTGCCACTAATTTCGCACAAAGTGGTTCAATTATTGTTGTTTACTTGCAGATATGGCATAAATTAATTGGTATTTTAAAAGGAACATTTGGTAAAAAAACTAAAAATAAGGGGCCTTTAATAGAGTGGGAATTGTTTTAACAGACATAATGCCCTTGACACTCGATTATTAGTTTCTCGTCCCCCGCCCCGTTATGATTTTATGGGCCGCGTTAGCGGCCGAAAATAATTCATTATTTGAAAATTCGTTCAAGCATCACTTTTTCATCGATATTGGATTTTGGGTAGGAAACCTGTCTCGGAAATGAGTCAAAATAGGGAACGACTTCCATAATACCCCCACACCCCTCGTATATATTTACATGAGACAAAATCTATTTTTAATTTTGGCCTTGTTTGAGCAAAAACGAATCAACAATGTCGACACTAATAAATTTTATGTTGCATGTAAATATAGAGAGGGTACAATATGGAAGTCTTGCCAAATAGACGCCCATATTGGTCGTATTCGTGCGATCTCCTGTGGTTTCATTTCACTGTAAAAATCCGCATGTAGGCCAATAATGAATAATGAAATAGTTCCCCCCTCATTATGGGCTGGAAACATGGTGACGAGAAACTCATAATTGATTTTCAAGGGCCTAAACTAGGTTTCTGAGAAGCCTCATAGAAGCACTGCTGATATAAATGTGATACTTTGACAATGTACCAGAGATGGTTTTGAAGGACACAACCTTGAGTGGGTCCTATAATTAGTAATTCGGTCTACTCTGGTGTACCATGCAGTATATTGCAGTGTTACATTATACATGTAGATTGAGGCTGTGTATAGTTAACACAGGCAATTCCCTTAAAGCACTATCAGTTATTTATCTCCCTAAAGAGGTCAAAATATTTGAAATTCTGAAAAGCTTTAAAAGGAATAGTTCATGATTCTGAATATTGAAAATTTGGTATGGATGGAAAGCTTAAGTAACTTATATTACATATCAATAAATAAGTTTGAAAATTGTCCACATTTTGTTGAGTCATTTTCCCTTTAAAATTCCCTCCCAATAGCTTACTCGAAAACTATTCCGCCAAATCCACATCGCAGTCAAATGGTGACGTCAAAAGTGTGACGCATCCATAATTTCGTCGTTGTACCATCATATCGCAGTGTGCCACTTCCATAATAATTAAACACAACGAAATGAAAAAAAATATGTTCATTCTGTAACTTTTTTTTCTAATTTTTATTATTACTCGTTCATGAATCCATCAATATTACAGTGTCTCATAACAATTTCGGGTCAACACGATGTTTTGGTCATCACTTTGACGCACGATTGGGCGTTTTTTGATCAATGAAGCTGTCAAAAAAGTCCTCCCGTTTTTTCTTCGTATGTGGTCAAAAAACAAAAAATTAAATTGCCTCTATTTTGTTAATTTTAGCATCACAAAATTGGTATTATTATGTTTTCGGGAATTCGTGATGTATTTACATATTTTGATGAATGTAAGTAAAACTGAGTTTGACAAAAATCTTGACATATTTCCTTTAAAGTGAAGATAACCTGTAGAATCTCATATTTTACATTTCCAACTGAGACCACAGAAAAGGAAGAAAACGGTAGTGTTCAAGATACGAATCTCCATTCCATTACATTTGTAGTAAGTGTCCGTACGTACCCTACTACTAAATATCCGATTTGTCCTTATTAGGTTGCTTCGGCTCATAATCATTTGGGGTCCGTTAGGAACCTAAATACTTGTTAGACAGACATCAAAAATCTGATTTTTTGAGGATTTTTTTCGATTTTCTGATTTAGCGCAAATCTACTGATGGTGGCCTTTAAAAACTACTTCGGGTGTGGTCATCAGTATTTTTATTTTCACATTCCACACTTTATTTAATTTCTGCTCTACTGCCCCTTTTTTAGGATTTTTAGCTCAATTTTACACTTTTTTTTTCATTTTCAGGATTTTTTTACCAAATTAAGATTTGCCCACACTCCGCACATTCTGACTAATATATGGTGTACACACAGGATCTTGCTGGGTATCTTTGAGCCTACCTAATTTTATTTATATTTATGTTTATCATTTTATTTTATCTCACAGGGCCAGTGGCGAATGATTTATCAATGGTGAATGTACTATCTTACACAGCCTCAGGAATACCTATGATGGCATGTTGATAAATGGTTATCCTGCAGGGTGAGAAACTTAGGAGACATCGGGAGGGCTCATTGAAGACCAGAGTATGGGGTGAAGTTTGTACTATTGCAAATGCCATAATTGTAATGCTGGAAGTATAGACTAAGGTGTCTAGTTGCAGAATCCACTGGGTTACAAGGACACTTTGGGCAATTTGAATTATTGAGGTCACATGTCGTATTATGGAAAAATGCATCATTAATATCAATAAATTCTTCTTTAAAACCTAAAGATAAAAGTCAACGGAACATGCATATGGCTGTATACCAAACTAGTAAACCATGTGCACATGTGTACTTCTTCAGAAACACCGCTTATACTATTTGTCCAGCGATGGTAGTAAGGTATCGGGTGATTTCGCCAGAATGTCGGCCGATGCACAACAGCGATATAGGTTACATGCACAAAATGCACCATCATTGTGAATCAAGTATGAAAAGTTGAACTTTTTCAGAAATTATAATCGCTGGGCATCCCGATGTCAAGCAATGCCAGCCTTGTTGCAGTGGCAGCGTCCACGCTGGAGTTTCGATATCGGTGATGTTGGCCGATGCACAGCGATATCTGAATGCACCATCAGTGTGAATCCAATATGTACATCTTTAAATGCTATCAGTTTCATTCATTTGAAGGGTATTTCTGTTTCAAAGTCATTAATAAGAATGTCTGCATGTTTGTTTGAAATTGCACAAGGAAACTGCTGAAATTTGTAATATTGGGAGAAAACAGAGTAACTTAACCCAGTAATAACCGTTCGTTGTGGAGATTGAATCAGGACAGCAGACGAGGCCTGGTAGAGTCCGAAACAAGCATAGGGATCTACAAATTACGCAGCTTCAGTCCTTACATGCCCAATCAAAACTCACCGGTATTTGACTTATTGGAGGAAATGGAGAACTGAAGCCTATCTCTACAACCTTTAGTAAGTTTTGATTAGGAAAGTGAGTGTAAATTTCCATGAACTATCTTTTTAATACCTAATTATTCCGGAAATTCTTGCCATTTTGCACAGCCAGTGAACATAATAGATATGCCAACTGTAGTCTTGGCTTACCCCATTGTGTAGGTAGCAAATTTTTCACTGTCATAATCTCTAATTTGGATTGTTCACATAAAAAACAATTTCAAACGTAGAAAATTAAAAGCTGTCTAACCTGCTGCCAGTACAGTAAAGTACACCTGGCACAAAAAGTATCTTCGGCATGTTTTTCGGGGTCAGTATTGTGCCAAGTCAGCCATTTTGAAAGTTTTTCGAATATACATTTGGTTGCCTATGTCTTGCTTTCATTTAACACCTCGCTTTTAAAAAATCGTGCAAGATGGCTGGAATAGAGTGCCCGAAAGACGCAAAACCCCCAACCAAAAGTTGCAGTTTGGTATTTTTCAATGGGCACTGTGTGGTTACAACGCAGTATACGTGACTGTGTATTGATTTTACACAAAGAGGTGGTTTCCGCCTTGAATGGGGATCGAGAAAGCCTACTTGTAATATTGATTGTGGTACACTTGTTGTGTCCCAGTACACTGCAATGCCCATTGAAAAATCCAAAACTGCACTTTTGGTTTTGGGGTTTGCGTCTTTTCGGGCGTTCTATCTTAGCCATTTCTGTACTCTTTTTTACAAAGCCGGGTATTAAAGAACAGGACATACATAGGCAACAAAATGTTATTTCGAAAACTTTCAAAATGGTCTGACTTTTGTACAATACTGATCGAAAAACATGCCGAGATACTTTTTGTGGCCACAGGTGTATTGAACAGACTCTTTATGTGTATAAAACCAAAGTTTTAAAATCCGTTTTGTCCCCCGTCACTTGGGAGTTGGCTGGATACCCTCACACTTCGGCAATACTGCTGTGAGGGATTTATTGGCGCAAAGCTAATTGACGCGGATGCCCTTCCTGACCCCAATCCACATACAGTTGTTTTGGCGGTGGGCCTAGCCTTTGGGCAACTTTGCCTAACATGCAAGCGCATGTGCTGGATGGGCCACCAAGCTCTCCAGAGCTTGTGCCCTTGTAGTAGAATTGTACCACGAGCATCTCTGGTTGTAGCCCTCTAGGGTCACAAACTTTGAGATGTGGGCATAGTATCCGTCGAACCAAAGCTAAAGTGTGACAATGGGTGACAGGAGGCTACAAAAAATTATAAATTTCTACCAGAAATATGCTCCACTTACCGATATCACGGGACTAATAACGGCTTGTTACCAACGTTTCTACTCGTTTATGAATGATCCCTTACTGCCACAGAAGAAATCGGCGAAATTTAAATCCCGTGTCAGCTCTTCACATCGGTTCACATGTCTTGTTTTACAAAAATGTGGCGATACATGTGATTAGTGACCTTCGTTAAGTTAGTGACTCCCATCGGAAAATGTCGCAAATCATATTAGTCCCAGATTGTAATGCCTCATATCCAACCACCCGCAATACGTGTTGTGCGTTGTGGTGTTACACAATAAGCGTGCGGGGCGGTACGGCAACAGAGACTCATGTTTCTTGGTCTTCCCTACATCATATCCAAAAAACAAATAATAGCACATGTTTGATCATCATAACAAATCTATCCAACACTGAAGTACGCACTTTGTCGAAGTTTACGCTATTTTTTGAATATGCCATGGATTAAAAATAATATAGTTGGTACATATGAATGGCTGAAAGGCTACTACTACCTGTGGATGCATGGGACTTTGCATACCCCAAAATTATTTGATGTCATTGTTTCCGCAGGCTTGAAATAGCTTTCGTAAGCACCATATCGTTCGGCCACTACTGTAGGTATAGATTTCTTTTTTCATTCTACAGGGTACTCAGCATACCCTCCTCAATCAGATTTCCAATAGAACAGCGATGGGGGTGACGGTTTAGCCTCCGACCACTCGGCCCTTATGTACATGTAGTACTTGTTACCAGTATACCAGTAGCGGCCTAACAAGAAACCTGATTATAGACATGACCCTATATAATAAGGCTATAATGTGGGGAGAGATTCTTGTTGAGTTGAGAGATAGGGATTGGTGTCATGATAGAGTTTTAGTGGCGTAACAGGCGGGGGGGAGGGGGGTCAGTTGCCCCCCTACGACTTGGCCGGGCAAATTTGCAAAAAATCATGCTAAATCAGCTGTTTTTAGCCTCTGACCGGGAAAAATTGGCCTTTTGACCCCCTAAGAGGGAAAATTTCCAGCGACTGGAAATTTTCCCCCTCAACTGGAAGCCTGTTGACGCCCTGGTTTTTTCAGAGAGTAATTAGATGGAGGAGGGATGCACAGGAGTGGCAGTGATTGTGTAGTTCCAATTGTAAAGGGAAAGGGATGCATGAGTTGATGTGGCTATAGAGGTGTGAAGTTGTTGGAGCATGCAAATAAATTGTGGAGAGGGTCATAGAGAATTGATGCGAGATAGTGGAAGTGGGTGAAATGCAATTTGGGTTTTATGCCAGCTTGGGAACGATAAATGCGTGGTTATTTTTGATTTGCAATAGAAATACGCGCTAAAGGAAGAAGCGTATATGTGTTTTGTAGATAGAGAATGCATTTGATAGAGTCCCCGGGAAATGATGGAGTGGGCGATGAGGAAGTGAGGGATACCAGAAGTAATGGGTAGAGAGGAATGACTCGTGTATGAAAGGATCAAAGTACAAGAGTTGATCGGGGTCTGATTTGTCTGAGGAGTTTTGAGGTGAAGGTTTGGTGTGCATCAAGGTTCTGTACTTCGCCATTGATTTTTGGAATTGTGATTGATGTAATTACGGAGAGTGCAAAAAAAGGTTTGATGATGCTATATTCCAGTGACTGTGCACACCTGTGTTGAAGATCCATTTATTATGACAAAACAAGAATAAAAACACAAAATAATATCGACGGCGACACACTTTTGACAACTGCTTTGAATTTTTGTATACACTACCTTACTTCCTGGCAAATTTCATGAAATTGCATTGCAGGCAAATATGATTTTTCTTCAAAATCCAGTTTAAACAAACATGCTTTCTATGGAGAATGGGGTCATATAGACGGCGCTATAACATACAAATTCTAACCTTGTAGGCCTGTTGCAAAATTCCTGCAATAGATTTGTCTGCTTTTGCACAGATGATAGCTCTTCGTGCATTCCCCTACTTATATCAGTTGCAAAATTGTGTCGCCACTGCTTAACTTGTTCTACATATAAAAGAAAATTTGCATGGGTTCAAACAGCCGTGTGTGTGTGTACCCCACTGCATATTACCACATGCTATGTGATCATTATTTACTGGATGTATAGACTTACTTGCTCTATTGAATGATTAATAATCAATAATAAGCAGTTAGGCAGGGTTTAGCCCGATTTAAATCACGTGATTTAAATCATTGATTTAAATCGCGATTTAAATCAAATTGATTTTTTTTTTTAAATCACTGATTTAAAATCACTTTTTTTGTAAAAACAAATAATTGACAAATAATATGTTAAAGAGACAATTTTAATACTTTAAAAAATCAACTACTTTATTTTTATCAAATAAAAGATTTTAAACCACGTTTAATAAGCATTCAGATAACCCTCTACATGGTTAGCAATGACACTATTTGGTTTTAAAATAATCATGAATTTGAAACCTTGAGGTTGTTATCTAAATTAAATTTTCTTTAGTTTTCTTTTAAGATACTAGTGAAACATATTTACAGTATTACAGTACCCATATTTTGACCTAATAATGCCCCAACATGTCAGTAGCGTTCACTAGAATGACCTTTTTTAAAAGTTGGATTAATCTTGAGAACAAAACACTCCTCCAAATACTGCACAATACAAACTCTGTAAAGCCAATACCAGGCATGATTTTTGAAAGGAGATTTCATTTTTTAGTGTCCGAATAAAATATTTTGAATTGGGCCTCATTCCAAAATACTGTCCACAACCATCTTCAGGCTAGGTTTCATGATAATTTATTGAGGACTAGTGTTATTAGGGAAAGTATTTATAATGATTCGGTGTTAGATCCATGTTGAAGAATTCTGGATCAGTCCATATTAGCAACTTAAAAAATCAAAAAAAATAAAAAATCCGATTTAATCAAAAAAATCTGATGTAAATCAAAAAAATCCGATTTTTTTTATTTTTTAAAAAAAATTTAAAAAAATCGCCAACCTGCAGTAGGCCCAGTGCCAAAATCTCTCGTTATTTAACAGTATAAACAGCACGAAATGTGTGCACATAAATCATTGCCATTAATTAAAGCTCAGAACCCTTATGAAAAGTGAATTCCTAACTTGTGTAGACTTTGTCTTGTGACACCTATCCACCCTGGCCAAGAGAGGTAAAGGTCTTGCCTAAGTGAACAACAACATTGGCTACATGGGGGGCCGCGACCCACACTTTCAGATCAGGGTTTTGGTCGTTAATCCAATGGACGACGTAAGAGCCGTTAGCCCAAAATGCCAGCATTTCTAGGGCCATTATCATTAGTGAGTGAGATTAAAGCAAGGATTTGTCTCACATTACCATCATGAATTAGCATGGCCAAACCCCATTTCAAACTTCAAACCCAATCTTCATAGAGAACTGATAAATTGCATTTTTGTAAGAAAATGCTCTTACAGAACAATTTTGTAGCGATAAAATCATGTGTTAGAGATAATGTGATCTTTACTTGGGTGAGACCACGTATTTAGTTTGAACCCAGAATCGAATTGTATCGTGTTTTCATTTCCTAATAAAAGGCATGCTTTTCAACCAACTGTTGGAGCTGTTGGTAGTTCAGGTTTGATTGGACGAAGGGACGAGATTGTATTAGCACGATGTAAAAACTTGGTCAACTTATATGACCCATAGTCATTTGCTAGAGGTGAGCCAGTCCCTCGGTGTATTCCTTGTGATTGTGCTCTTTCTGTGAAACATGTATTACTTGAGTGCGTTGATTATGCGATTATTCGTAGAAAATATTATAGTGTCCAAGATTTGCAAAATTATTTCAAGATATTAGCCTCTTCAGGTTATAATTTCTGAAGGAGGCCGATTTGTATAAATATTTTAACTTTTTAAAAAAGGTTGTGATTGGTATTTATTGTGATGTATGTTTTAAAGTTTGATGTTTTTAAACGTAATATAATGATCAAACGTAAATGACACGAATAACACAATTGGTGTTGTAGTGTGTCGGTAATTTTTAATACTCACTCACTCACTGTATCGTGTTTTTCTTCCCGTCATTAAGCTTACAACTATTTTTATCATTGTATCAGTGAATTTTGCTTTCTAAAACTGTGCACTGGCATCCCTTTTTGGAAACTTGTATGCTCCTTGTGTATGTGTTGGAGACAATATGGTATGTTAAAATACCTAGTTTCAAAAGTAAAAGGTAATTCCAATCATTACAGAATACTAGGCAGTCCCTGGGTTTTGTGATCACCTGGCTTTTTTAAAGCACTACTTGTTTAAAACCGTTTTATGTGATTCCCTGGCTTGTGGGGCGCATATCCGCTAACCAATCAAACTTGATGTGGCCCAGCCCCAGCTACACCTACCCACCAAGTTTTTGTACCGTACCGACCTCCGGCCCCGTAAAAAGGGCGGCAGACAGACACACAGATTCATTGGCCTATTATAATATAGATATCATGGTTTCATCTCAATAATGGTGCCATTGAAGGACCTCACTGAAATGTCTTCCTGATTGTCATTGCCATCCATGTATACTCTTCTGCTTACTCTTTCAGTGGTTATGATGTTGTGCCATACCCACTAACAGACTTCTGTAACATAGCAGATAAGCTGAAATCTGCAGACACACCTGGCAACAAACCACCCACTGCATGCGTGATGTCAACATCAACAGCATGAGAGTCAACATTACCATCAGAGGATGCCCTACCAACAGGTAGGAAAAGCTGTTATGAACCCTCACCAGGGGGGGGGGGGGGTAGACATCCCAACTAACAGCAACAGCAATTCAAAACGCATCAACTTCCAGGTGCTAGTCTGTTTCAAAGATTTACCGGTACGAGGGCGCTCTTACGCATATCGGAACGGTTACACACAGACTTGACTAAGACTAGGCCTGGTACATATTTTAATCTAAATTACCATTATTGGAAATTACACTATTTTGCAGCGGGGTTAATCCACTAACCCCGGCGGATTTTAAAGCCAATAATTTTTTCTTAATTTATCCTGATATTACTAAGATTGTGAACCCAGGTTTAGAGGAGTGTAGTTTTAATGTCACGGGGACCGAAGAACTGCCACAGTAAATGCACGTAGCAGTTCCACAAATTACCGTTTGGAAATCCCAATGCCCAAATCGAGCAGATCGTCGTACGCCCTGCCTCCTCACTGAATTTTCACTTAGAGGGCTATTTAGGAGATGTCCATAAAGCTTAAAGGTCCGTGGCCCAATTGCAAATAGCCTTGTCCCCAGAACCCCAAATTTTACCGGAAGTCGTCAATACTTTGGTATCTAATGAGAACTACACTTCTCATTTACCCTGTGAAATCTTAGGGTTAAATGATGTTTGGTTTGGATGATATGAGCAAAAATGTGGCACATTCTTGTCGACCAATATATTAATTGTACACAGTATCCTATGGGGCGTTCAACAAAATCAGTTTTTATCTCCACATCGAAATGGATTGAAATAACATCGCAAAACTTTGCATTGGGTGTTTGGGTCAAGGTCATCCAATAAAGATGAAAACCTTACATAAATAAAGGTTGCCTAAGAGATTTCTAAATTTATTTTTTTTTTGTATTAATTTTAAAAAATTGTCAACTAGAACTAAAGATAGTCACTCAAAAATACTTGAATGCAAAGTTTGAGATGAAATGGATTTCTTGTTTTGATGTCGTAAAATTTATGTCTAGTAGGCAACAGTACCATGGGATATCAAAAAGTCTGGACCCAGAATTTCATTACAAAGTTAGGATTTTACATGTAGGGCATTGATTTGTCCTTAGCTATTCACACATTGATTAGTTATGGACAAACATTATGTAGATGCAAAAAATGTGATTTGTTAGAAAACTGAGGCGCTATCATCGAGAAATATTGAGTGAGCCTTTAATAGGGCCAAGCCCCTTTTAAGACAAGGGAATTAAACAAGATGCATGGTAACCTGTGGTACTTGCCTAAATTGCCATTAATTGCAGTAGGGATGGTATCGACCAAAGCTGTGTCGACAAGGTTGGCGACAATGCACTTCTCCTGGCATGGCGACAACCATGGAAATTTGTCGACAAGAAATATTCATGGAAGAGCCTTATCACTTTTGTAACCAGCCTATTCCAGCAATCAAAATAATTGTAATTCCAACTGCCTATTGACTTTATAGAGTCTTGAATTTAAACCATACTTTTTACTTTCACCCAAGTAACCTGTTTCAATAAGGAATTCTAACAAATATGTGAAAATACTTTTGTTACATATATCATTAATAAAAGCCCAATGAACTCCAGAAGTTGGTCCACTTTTGCGTAGAATTAGAAATAGTTCAACCAACCTCCCAATGGCCCCTGGCTAGTAACGTGTGGAGTGAAAAGTCAAAGTGGTTAATTTGTTTTCCATGCAAGTGCTCAATCTAAACCTTTGTGTGCTATAAAATATATAATAAAACAAAATTGAGCATTGGCATTCATTCAAGAGATTGATTGTCGACAATTGTCGCCATCAGGTTTTATGATTTACCAACATGTCGACAAAGAAAACACAAACCGATACCAGCTCTAATTTGCATACATATGTGACATGCCTGATGCAGTTACACAGGCGCCGTTTATGCATGTCAAATATTTGAATACACGTTAATTGACTGCATGCATTATCCATCTATTACCCACGTTATTATGTGCAGCGCTTTGATCTAAACTGCGCACACTGAAGATTGATATTATATGTCCTTTAAAGGTCCCTTCAATATTCAGTACTGCACATTGCAGGGAATCTCATCAATGTTATAAAATGTATTTTAACAACAGACGATGGCAGTATAGCAGCCTCTGCATCAGCCAAAAAAATCAGACACTTCCACCGCAGCAAACACAGATGCTCAGTCCACTTCTGGCACCACATCAAACCAAACCAAAGAAAGCACTTCAGACGTCAAAAGTGAAGCTGCTGCGTCATCGAAAAGCGAAACACAGGGTAACACCGATGATGCAAGTCAAACAACTGGTGGCCAGGGTGTGGGTACACCGGGTACAGAAGCAACCACCGAAGGTAACGTTTTCAGAAATTATTAGCAGATTGGATGGAGCTGTTCGACTTTGCTAGGGTACTGACATTCCCAGAATGCATTGTAAGGTGACATCAAACCTACTGTATGTAGGTATGCAAGTGTATCACTTATTTCAACAGTGCTGATATTCTGAACCTGTTTATATGCGTGCATACTTATGTCTTGTATGTTACACTGAATTCTGGGAATGTATTATCAGTGACTTATACATAGCTTGCCAGATGCCTACACCTTAGCTATTGGTTTATACCGTGTGGCGTATAAAGGTCCGTTCATACCTCGCTGCACTGATTGCGTGACTATCGATTGATCACGTTTGGCCGCAGCCACAACAAACTGGGAATAATTAACTGGATTGCGGGTACCACGATGCAGTAGATCAGGTATAGTTTGTGTCATCCGTAAGTGAGGTGTCGTGCACTGCGCCGTTCTGTCGCGCAGACCTTTAATCACAAGCGGCTGTGACTTCTTGGAATCAGTGCATGATACGCACGCGAAGAAAGGTGGCACTATCGAGACGCTAGTGGAATGCAAAGGACGCATACTGACCTCATTGAGCGACATAAGCCCTTTAAGTTCTTTAATAAAGTAAATATACCCAAACAAGAACATGTCCTATAATAGTATAATGTTTATATTTTTCTGTGTGTCATTAGCTGGAACAACAGAGGGTGGTATTGCTGGAGAGTTAGCAGGTGGTGCACCAGAGGACATAGATTCACCCGTGCCTCCACCAGTAAAAACAATCAGAGAAACTGAGGGAGAAGGAGGAAGAGCAACATTCAAGGTTAGTACTGTTCCCTGAATTGTTTGGTGATGAAATTTTTAATACTCTGTAAGGTTTTCAATCTTCTTGAAATGTGGAACTAACCCTGCAAAACTTACTTATATTTACCTATCCAAGCCAGTGTGAGACATTTACAAAGTTTCCGACCTCTACCAGAGTATATCAAATTTGCACATAAGATTAGGCACACATCCTATACTTGGGCCAATGGTTCAGGTGATATAAAAACCTCAATTTCTTGAGGTAAATCGGGGATGAAGCTGTTGATCACGAATGCCCCTTTAAAGCTGTAATTTTTCTATGAGAGCTAACAAAACAGTGGATGTACCACAGGAAGAAAAAATTAATAGCACAGAGGGTTTTCCATGAAAAAATCACAATTGGTGTACTTTTTTGACTCGCTCTTTAGAGTATACCTCATTTATATTACGCCCTCCGCACACAGCAGTAAGTTCTGCAGGGGCACAATATTATGCCCTCTGCCCTCTCCTCCCTCTGGTATGGTATAGTCTCATATAGGCTTGGATCAGAAAAGATGGAAAGGAAAAGGAGACCGATCTAACAATCTGCAAAAATATGTGCAAGACCTTACAGTGAAGTACTCTGCTGAGGTTTAATACCACTTTAACACAACAGTTAAAGAACTGGATTGGGCAGATTACAGTGTTTGTCAAATCCCTAGGGCGTGTATGTACATGTACACCCACATTCACACCACATTATAGTTCATGCAAAGGGATACTTACAGGAAATATAGGATGCCAAAATATAACTAAAAATTGACAATCGTTTCTCATAGTCGGATCTACAAAAAATCCATTTTTCCGCATACTCATTGAACTTACTATGGAGTCCTGTTGTGAAATCCACCCCAGTATTTAATTATCTCTAACTTTGTACCTATTCCTGGTGCCTAAATGCCCAGCATCCACTAATAAGCAAATTTAAGCTGCCGCAGGCAATCCATAGGCACTCTGGCATTTTAAGTACCACCTGGGCATTCCTTTTGAAAAACTAACGTCCTACAAGCAGGCATCGGCACTTGCGTTGGTAAATGCCCACAAACACTCACAGGCATATTCAGAAGGTTAAATGCCCAGCAGGCACTCTTGGTATTTAGCTTTTCCCCTTTAGTTTTTCATGTTTGATTTTTTTTTAGCTAGGAGTTCACAGTTGTGAAACAGGTTTCCTGAGGGGTTTACTTGAGCCAGCTGTATTGTATTCATAAACATTGTTAGTTGTAAGGGTTATGAGTTTTTGTTTTTTGCCTTCCTAGAGAAAATACCCAGCATGGCACTTAACAGGCATTCAGGTCCTGAGGGGCAAATGCTCAGTATGCACTTATCAGCATTCAGGTCCTGGGGGCATTGCCCAGTCGGCACTTATCAGCACTGGCCTTTTTTATTATCTAAATGCTTAGGAGCCTTTCATCAGCCACACGCAGCCTTGTCCATGATTGCTTTAGTGCCGGTCTAACCTGATTAGAGTTAAATTGGCTTTATCTCACGATGCAAATAGGTAATGAAAAGAGATGGAAAAGTTTTTAATGCAGGCTAACCATCCAGCCTCAAAATAAGCCCGCGGCAACAGGGCAATTTTTGTTAAAAAGTTGCTCCTGGGTCCCTGGGAATGGCAGGAACCAGGGGCAATTTCCTGAGAACCAGGGGCACTTTAAAAAAATCAATACAATATCTACGATACTTGATTTTACTCCAAGTCCTGTTTATCAGTACCTTACCTTAATACATTAACAATTTAACAATATACATTTGGGATACCTTACTTTCCGTAAGTTTACTACCATTATCTCATCTCAGGCTTTAGTTGACGCGTCCAGCATGTCCAGGGGCCCGCTTAATATTTTTTGAACAGGGGTGGCAGTTCCTCTTAAGGGTTAAAAATCACGGTATTCCTTGGTGACTTACAGCCTCCTATCACTATATCCTGCGGACCTATTTGGTCACTGGCAAGTCACTAAAGCACCACCTAGGCGGAGGCCTGAATGTTTCTATGAACCATAAACCCTATCTACTCGGTATAGGTGCAGTATACTTTACAGGCAAGTGAGGGTGACAGTGTACAGGCATGTCACCATGGTCATTGACCATGGTCACTGAATCTGGATTGTTTGAAAGACCTATATAATTGTTATATGAACACAATGCAATAAGATTTGTCCTATGACAATGATCCGACCTTGAAATATCCAATCATTATGTTGGTTTCTTTTAGGCGTTTTCAAAAGTGCTTTTCGTTTAGAATTTATAAGCAGTTGAATGTCCAAGTCCATCTTTTGTCATAATGGCTTAAAAAAACATTTCATTGTCCCCTTATTACATTCCTACATGGGCAATTTTCTATATATGTTTGCAAATTAGCACTGATTAATTTACGCAAATTAAAATATTTTCAAGTATATTTAAAATAACTAATTTTTGCATAAGAAAAAAAAAAGTTTAACAAGTTAAGCATACCATTTGCACCAAAACTTTTAATGATTTACACATGCACACACCTGCACTGTGGGGAGTGGGGTTCCCAATCCCACCCCTGCCCCACCCTTTTTACCAAAGCACCCTTTTTTTACCAGCAGCCTCTCTGGTACCCCACCCTTTTACCAAACGGCACCCTTCTTACCAGCACCCATCTGGTCCCCCCCTTTTTAACACTATCCTCTTTATTCCACCGACTCCTGTCCCCCTACCATAATTACCTAACATTCCCAAGCTTCTGCCATTTTGGTCTACACAATCCAATCGATGCTTAATTTTTGAAAGAATTGTGAAATTGTGATGCAAATGCACAAATCAACTCCAACTAACAGGGTCAGTGGGCCGTGTTCCATGAATGACAATAAATAGTGAATAAATTTAAAATCCATTCCTAGTTCACACTTTATCTGAGTTTTTTCCATCATTAACACTGTGACTTTTATTTTTAACCCACCCTTTTTATGGAAACACCTGTGTACCAAATTTGCAAACCCACCCTTTTGTCGAGTCTCCATGCATGTACACAGCTGTACACCAAGTAACCACACACACCTATCGATGGTGGTCGAATTCGGCTACTCTAACTCTCCAGAACACGGCATTTGTAGTAATTGGGACCGTGCACTAAGTTTAGATAAGGCTCAGACTGCAGCCGTATGTTGTACCGAAATCATAAAATAGGAATAAAATGCTTGAATGTGCAACAGAAACTTTTCTGTGAAATGCTATTCTGAACTGACCGTACTTAAAATGTCTAAACGTAGCGTTTCCATTCAAATTTCTACCGCCAAGCGCGCCGCCCCGGTCAATTTGACACCATTTTTGTCCATTTTGTCTTGACCCGGAGCCGGTGTCTACAAAAATAGGCGTGGCTAAGGTCAATACTGTTGTCAATATGCAATACTGCCCTGATTGGTAATATATAAGTGATATTAATTATGTCCGTTGATGATGTCCGATACATTTGTTCAAGGCGTTTTATCTAACAATTGTAGGTACGTATTTAAATGTTTTGTATCATGAACGCGACACTTTTTTACGAAATTTACTCCTTTCTAGCACTGCAGCAAGCGTTTAATCGGCAAGTGTAATCGGCAAATTCAGTTCTTTTCCGACCACCGATTCAGACCGATCACTCAATTATAGTCAGATTTATAAGTACCCCCTATCGATCCAGTACACCATTGATGACCGTCATAATCACTTCATGTTATCTCAGTAAAAGGGTTAATGACAAATATTACTCACATCAGTATCTCTCATCTTGAGACTGGGCCCGGAACGCGGAGCCAAAAAATACACCCTGGAATACTCAAAGACAAGGTTGATACCATTATCAATCGCAACTATAAATACCACGGACAATTTTTATAAGTTTTTTCCTGTTGAATTATTCGCTCACGGGCGCATTTTTTACAATGTACATTTCCGCCTGGCTACTTTTTTTTCACCACATTCCCAGGCGCTTTGCAGGCTTTAACTGCGCAATTTGCGACCCTTGCGCCCGTTATTTTGATGTACATTGCTAACAAGTACATTGAGTCGAAAATAAATTCTATATAGGCCCGGCCAAAGCCCTCCCATACATCCATCAACTTAAGAACTATTTGCTTCAATTAGTGTGACACAGTGGTTTTAGGTCTTTGCCTTGTGTAGAAGTCTCGGTTTCAAATCTCAGTAGGACCATGACAAATCAATTATCTCTCTTCCCATGGTTCATCTGAAAGACGTGGGCAGATGGTCCATGACAAGACCTCGCTGCGTCTCTAATTCCATGTTGTTCCGGAGAAAAATGGACTGTCCTGTAAACCCCGGCGTACTATCTGTGGTGGCCCATTGTCAGCGTAATCTCCTTGATTACAGCTGTTAATGCCACGATATGCCTGACAAAAAAAAAAAAAGAGAGAAGCCAGTCAAATCGAAATATTCAATAAACACTGTAGCCATACTGTTCCTTGCTGTGTATTGAGTATATTTCTTGATCTACACAGTTTGTTTGAACCAAAATAATGGACTAATTCCCTTGGTTACATTTAACTGGCATTGAAGCTCTGCGAGGTAGGTGATGTTAGGTCCCCTCCTGGCTGTATTTGTGTTATATCATGCTGCTTATGAGTAAATTCAAGGTGATAATAAAAAGTTACTAGCATTTTACAATTAAAACACATGTTTCATGTACAGAATAGATTCCCTGCCTGGAGTACCCAAAGCTCCCATCCCTACCCACCTCCTCGGTCAGATCGATGCCATCAGCTAAATCTTCTGTGGTATCACCTGGGGGGGGTAAAGAGGCTGCGTGAGCTGGTAAGAAGAGCCGGCCAAATTAAAGCAAGCCTCAACAACATGCGGATGAGGTGACTATTTTGTTATGTTTATTGTTATAAGTGCTGCATGGTGATTTAGTTTCCAATTTCGTATGAAATAACAAAGTACACCTGGTATCACTACTATTCTGCCCAAGCTTGACTAAAGTTTTTCAACTTTACGTATTTAAATTAAACTGATTCTTATTCATAGATGCCCAATCAGTTAGAAACCCTCAAACAGCAGTGTTGCTGGTGTGAGGTGTATCTGGCCGCCCCCGTTTAGCAGCGATAAAAAAAGTGGAATTTAAAACTTGGGTTTTAACTACTCTAACTACATGCAATTTAGGCCTATCACTTCCTCAATTTCAAACTGGAATTAAAAATGGAATGGTAGTTGGTCACAGGTAGTTCCGCACTGCTCATATAGATGCTACATAAATAGTCTAGGCTACTTGCTGAATTCCTGCAAATGTTCAACTGTTGTTACACAGCAGTTCGTATCTTTAGTGTTCACCCTAAGTGGGTACTCTGTGTATAATACATGTGTCACATTCAATGCCTACCACGCTTATATGATAGAGAATATACTCTGTTAGAACCCACAGCAAGGATATGCTTTGAAGTACAATGGGTACTCTAGTATGTAGTCAGTGCTTTCAACTGTTTTACAAGAATCTAGCATACCATGGACCCCAGGGAACAGCATACAGCAGGGTTCTACAATTAGTATTGTACAGTACTACAGTGCTTGATGTTCTATCTGAAGTTATTTAAGTGTAAATCTTTAGGTCCCAGTGGACCCTCCTCCTCCACTGCAGGTCGGTGCTTTGAGTTCAGGCTTGGTCATTTCCATTATAGTATAAACACATTAAGAGTGTGTACCCAATATCAGGCATTATGTAGTTTGCATAGCCCAGTTCTCATGTTGTAGAATATTTTGTTTTTGCAACACCAAATGGAGGAATGTTGGTATGTGTTTCTTAAAGCTGCTATGTTGAACAAAAAAGAGCAACTTCATAACTACGTATGGCAATATATAAAACACATCTTGTAATAAAAAGTGGGTCTGGTATTGAAACTTATATTGCTTAACCCATTCTAGCAAACGACAGTTCAGTGTCCATCACCGGAGGTCAGCAAAGGTTGTGTTTTAATGGCCCTTGTAGAACTAATAATTAACATATATTTGTTTTCTTAGAAGTGCTAGTATTACTGTACAAAAATGTTTTGAGGGTCAGACACTATTAACTAAACCAATTGCTTGGTACTCTTTCCTTTTGCTTTGCCATTTTCATTCAAGGTGTCAGGATTTGTTCTAGCGGCACCGCCCCCAGCTACGCCCTTTTTCCATAATCGACATTAATGATCGCAGGAGAAGGTCCGGGCTAATCGCGAAACTCAAAACCAGCTGGACTTGCTAGCCAGCTAAGATTAGGCGCGGTAACTCGGGCGACCAGTCGGTAAAGTATAGAGTGTACCTTACTAAACTGAGTGGGTGCTGTTTTAGTAATGATTGGAATTCCTCTTAATGCACATCTTTATACATTTATTCCGTGCACCGTGGATTATAACCAAAAGATTTCCCCTCTCTCATGATATTACCTTATAAGTGAAGGAAATGCTATTAATTTGTGGATTCCAATACTCTCCAATATTCGCTGTAGTAACTTAGACTGGTAAATAGCATGCATAGCTTTAAGAGTAAATTCAAGGTGATAATAAAAAGTACTAGCATTTTACAATTTAAAACACAGTTCAGTAAGAAATTTATGATTCGCCTGGAGTAGTACCAAAGGGCTCCCAGCCCGACGCCCCAGCCCCGGTCAAGATCGATGCCATCAGCTAAATTTTGTGTCATCCCTGGGAGGGGGTAAAGAGGCTGCGGGAGCTTGTAAGAAGAGCAAGGCCAAATTAAAAGCAAAGCTCAACAAACGGGAAGGTGACGTATTTTTGGTTATGTTTATTGTTATTAAGTTGCATGAGGTTGATTTAGTTCCAATTTCGTATGAAATAACAAAAAGTACACCTGGTATACAACTACTATTCTGCCCAAGCTTGTGAAAGTTTGTTCAACTTTAAAGTATTTAAAATTAACTGATTCATTATTATGCCCAAACCTTTATTACATCCTCACACAGCAGTATGCTGCGTGTGAGGTGTATGTGGCCACCAACCGTAGCAGCGACCAAACCAAAAGTGGATTTAACTTGGGTTAAACAACTACCTTAACTAACAATGTAGGCATATACACTTCCCAATTCAAAACTTGGAATTAAAATGGAAAGGGTAGTTGGTCACAGGTAGTTCTCGCATGTCATATAGATGCTACATAAATAGTCTAGGCTACATGCTGAATTCATGCAAATGTTCAACTGTTGTTACACAGCAGTTCGTATCTTTAGTGTTCACCCTAAGTGGGTACTCTGTGTATAATACATGTGTCACATTCAATGCCTACCACGCTTATATGATAGAGAATATACTCTGTTAGAACCCACAGCAAGGATATGCTTTGAAGTACAATGGGTACTCTAGTATGTAGTCAGTGCTTTCAACTGTTTTACAAGAATCTAGCATACCATGGACCCCAGGGAACAGCATACAGCAGGGTTCTACAATTAGTATTGTACAGTACTACAGTGCTTGATGTTCTATCTGAAGTTATTTAAGTGTAAATCTTTAGGTCCCAGTGGACCCTCCTCCTCCACTGCAGGTCGGTGCTTTGAGTTCAGGCTTGGTCATTTCCATTATAGTATAAACACATTAAGAGTGTGTACCCAATATCAGGCATTATGTAGTTTGCATAGCCCAGTTTCTCATGTTGTAGAATATTTTGTTTTTGCAACACCAAATGGAGGAATGTTGGTATGTGTTTCTTAAAGCTGCTATGTTGAACAAAAAAGAGCAACTTCATAACTACGTATGGCAATATATAAAACACATCTTGTAATAAAAAGTGGGTCTGGTATTGAAACTTATATTGCTTAACCCATTCTAGCAAACGACAGTTCAGTGTCCATCACCGGAGGTCAGCAAAGGTTGTGTTTTAATGGCCCTTGTAGAACTAATAATTAACATATATTTGTTTTCTTAGAAGTGCTAGTATTACTGTACAAAAATGTTTTGAGGGTCAGACACTATTAACTAAACCAATTGCTTGGTACTCTTTCCTTTTGCTTTGCCATTTTCATTCAAGGTGTCAGGATTTGTTCTAGCGGCACCGCCCCCAGCTACGCCCTTTTTCCATAATCGACATTAATGATCGCAGGAGAAGGTCCGGGCTAATCGCGAAACTCAAAACCAGCTGGACTTGCTAGCCAGCTAAGATTAGGCGCGGTAACTCGGGCGACCAGTCGGTAAAGTATAGAGTGTACCTTACTAAACTGAGTGGGTGCTGTTTTAGTAATGATTGGAATTCCTCTTAATGCACATCTTTATACATTTATTCCGTGCACCGTGGATTATAACCAAAAGATTTCCCCTCTCTCATGATATTACCTTATAAGTGAAGGAAATGCTATTAATTTGTGGATTCCAATACTCTCCAATATTCGCTGTAGTAACTTAGACTGGTAAATAGCATGTCTGGGGTCAGTGCTGTGCTTTGAAAGTTCAAAATTCTAAAATTAAGTGGCATGAATCATTTAACACTATAATGAAAGCCTGAACATTAAATTTCTGTTATGTAGTTATTAAGATATCAACCCATAAAACATGCACTTCAGATTCTTCATCACAAGATACACTCTTACCATTAACAGCTATGCCACAAAATGTCTGCAAAAAAATTGTGACATCTAATTGGCCATATTTTTTTTCAGTGGGATTAAAACTGACCCTTTGCTACATTATTAATACATATGGGTTAAATTTAAAAAATGGCACTTATTGCTTTATGTCTTTGTAAAGGAAAGAAGATTATACAAAGAGGAAAGGAAAAATACATTCCGTTTATATAATATAAAATTGACACAACCTATGGGTAAAACAGGGGGTCTAAAGACAACCGGAACACAAACCATCAAAAGGTGCGAACCAATTGGCCCAAATTTTGTGTGTGAGAGTTTCTCCACCTCATGGGGAGCATATCACCATAAACATCCGATTATAAAATTACAGTTTTAATCAGCCAGGTGTTTTGACAGGAGCATATGGTACACAACCTTAGTCATTGAACAACTGGTGTGTGGCCCTTCCCTGTAGTCGTCCAAATTTAAGGATGTTTTTGTTATAACATCAAAAGGAAAAACTTCCAGGACCTTAAATTACCGGGTTAATGAGGAAAATATGAACTAAACTTCCAAATATAAATCTAATTTTGATGCGTAAATGAAAATAGAATCTTCAGACTTTGTTCTTTGGAAAGTTAAGTGTTGTTAATATCTACTTATCATCCCTGTTCATTCCCCTCGATTTTCACTACCGGAACTCTAGTATATGTTGATGTGTATACATTTTCAAAGAAAAGGGAACCGTTCTTATTGTGTTTTAGTCTGGGTGTGGTAAATTAACACTTACCTGCATATGGGGCTCCCTTAATGGTCCCAGGAAATGATAAACATACTCCAAAACTTTGTAGGACATTCCATTGCAATAAACAGGGCCAGAAAAAAAGAACACACTACCAGTGACATAATTTGTGAAACTATTGATTATCAGTCAGTGTCTTGAATAGATTCACACCAGTCACCTGGAATTTTCTGTGACTCTCTGATAAATCAATAGTACCACAAATGATGTCGTCACCAACCCAAATATTGAATGCTTTCTGGTCCCTCTTTGTATAGAGTTAACACAAACCACATCAATTCTATTCGCATTTCCTGGGACCTAAATATTCCAGTGACAACCCCCTCATTTAAGAAAAAATTGGTTTAATTTTATGTGTTAGAAAGTATGTTTTTATAAGTAGAGGACCTTATGTAATTCGTCGGCCGCATCACATAGTGACGTATTTGCAAAACATGCATTTCAAGAAAAGTGTGGTTTTGAAGATTTGGTGATCTTAATTTGCTCTACTGTTAATTATAAAACATTTCAATTAAAACCTAGTTAAAAATTGCCAAAACTAAGTTAAATTGTAAATAAATTTCACTGATCATCTTCTAACTTGTTTAGATATGCAAAAAAATGTGAAATAAAATATGTCACTTTGGAAAACTGCAAATACAATGGTTTCAATGTAGACATGATGCTGTGTGCCTGCGCAGAATAGATTTTTGACAATACGTCGATATGTGATGTGGAGAACTTAAGGTTGTGCAAATACATCATAAATAATTAATATCTTACTAAATAAAGCCACTTTGAGGTATGAATCATGAATTTGTAGGGTAGTACAAAACAAACTTAACACAAAAGAAACTTATAATTTTTCACTAAGTCATATGGTATCTTATTAAAATCCTGCCCATCAAAATTAACCACAATGGCACATCAGAATACTTAAAGACACTATCAGTGATAATCTGAAAAGAGTAAAATATTGAATTTGCAGGAACTAGCTTTAGAGTGAAGGATAAGTCTGTAGAACTCTCATAAGTTATTTTTTCCAACTGAAGAATTGACAGAAAAGGAAGAAAACAGCAGTGTTCACAAGAATTACTCTCCATTCAGTTATGTGTTGTAAGTGTCTGTACGCACATTAATGATGATAGTCGATTTTGCCCTTATTAGGGTGGCGGGTCTGGCCTTATCATTGCAGGAAGGATAGTTAGGGTACCTGTACTTGTTACAGCTATGAAATGCAAAATCTCATTTTTTATGATTTTTTTATTTTCTGATTTAGCAAATCACTGAGAGTGCCTTTAATACTCTACCCTAAAAACATGGCATTGGCCAAGCATTTGCCCAAATGACACACAGTTGAAATGCACCTGACATGGACCACTTGCTGATCAGATGTCATGGGCCTGGAAATTTCAGCAAGGTAGAGTTTCATAATGAAATAATGTTGATGTTACTTACCATCAATAGTGTGTCCACCATGTGCTTCAAGCATTCAGTGCATCTGCTACGCATGCTGTTCACCGGGTTTCTGATGCTGTCTTGGGGGAGACTGTTCCACTCTTCCTGTAGGGCTGATGTGAGTGTTTGCACTTTAAAAGGCAGAATCTGCCTTGCTGAAACATGTTGTTCGAGCTCATCCAACAGTTGCTCAGGGGATTAAGGTCCGGGGAGCAAGAGCACCATGGTTCAATGTTCTGCTCGTCTAGGAACATGTTGTAAGCTGAGCTGTATGGGGGCCTGGCATTGTCCTGTTGAACAGTTGACATCCGGTTTAGAAAGTGTTCCATGTCAGTGCATTTTGCTGTTGTGTCAGTTGGGCACTGCTTGGTCAATGACATGTTTATAGAGTAGAATATTCAAGTAATCCTGTGTGCAATTTTGGTTCATTTTGATGGGCAGGATTTTAATGACCTAAATGAAAAATTAGAAGTTTCTTATGTTCAGTTTGTATGCCAAATTAAAAAAAAAATGTCAGATTCTTCATTGTGTGACGCTCCTGACGAATTATCGAATATTGGGAAGCTTCACAGCTGTTTTAATGGCTCATTTATTATTACAAAACCAGAATAAAACAAAAATTATCAATGGCGATGCACTTTTGACAGCTAATTTGGAGTATTTATACCACTGACATCATCCTGTGTAAAATTTGCGAAAGTAATGCGGGCAAATGACCATTTTCCTAAAAATTAGTTATAAACATGTCTCCTCTTTGGAGAATGGGCATATAGAGGGTGCATAAATACAAATCACAACCTTTGCAGGCTATATGGCAAGATTCCCGCAATGGATTTTTTTTAATTTTTGGAGAGGTAATAGCTATTGCATGTCCCCCTACTTTATTTGTTCAAATTGGGGAAAAGTCGCCACCAGTTGAAAAATTTGCTCTAAAAATAAAAAGAAACGATTGCCTGGGGGTCATCAAAACAGTTGTGACTTGGCTATTGCACTTCCAGAATAGCTTAACTATACTGATAAATAGGACTCTGTAAATGTTCCTTTGCCTTAACCTGGCTTCTTCCAGTGTTTTAAGTACACTTTGTCATCTTCTGTGCTAATGCTGAATTCTTATCCTTCCATCCTCATCTGCTATCGATGTACTGCCCAGATTCAAAAAGAATCTCCTTTGTAGATGTTGTAGATGTTATGCTGGTAATGAGTAAGTAGAAGGGAAATTATACAGATCAACCATCAGCGCACATAAAGTTGGAGAGTGATCCCTCTAGCACCGATACCCTTCGTTTGTCACAAACTCCTAGAAAGGTAGAGTTTCACATCACATCTGTTTGAAAGTCTCATTTATAATGGCAAACTGTAATAAAACAAAAAATATCAACAGCGACAACCTTTTGACAACTAATTTGGATTATTTATACCGCCAACTTCGTCCTGTTTAAATTTTACAAAATTTCATTGCGGGTAAATATGATTTTTCCTAAAAATCTAGTTTAGCACGTCTCTGTATGGCGATTGGGCATAAAGAGGGCCTTATAACACACAAATCATGTCCTTTGTAGGCCTATATGGAAAGATTCCCTCAATGGATTGACTGATTTTTGGAGAGATAATAGCTCTTACATGTTGTCACCTATATCAGTTGTCAAAATTGTGTCGCCGCTGCTTAAAATTGCTCTAAAAATAAGACAATTTGCATGGGTTCAAACAGCTATGACATACGTAGGTAGCAGCTATTAGCCTCAAGAAATTAGCTCTCAGATGGACTCATCATTGGCAAACTTTGCTAATTTGAATAAACACAGGGGCGGATCCAGGATTTGAAAAACGTCAAAATTACCGGGGGGCTGAAGGCTGAAACTTGTCCAAAGTGGGCTGATTTTGCAAGATTTTGCAGAATTACCGGGAGGCGCGCGCCCCCTCCGCCCCCTCCCTGGATCCGCGCCTGAAACATGTCCAATAATTTGTCTGTTAATGTGGTAAATGTACATAAATGAAAATCATTAAACTTTATACGAAATTATGTGATATCTACCTTGTTATACTTGAAAGTCACAGACATTATAATAGGTTATATAATTATTTTGTGGGTCATTTTTTGGTACAAAGAGCAAACGACCTTGCATTATGTGAATGAATTAAAGTGCACAACATTGAGTGTGTAAATTTAAAAATAAACTCTTAGCTATCATGCAGTACCAAATATATAGCAATCGGATGTTCAGTAAGGGAAAGTAAGGTGGCCCCCCCATCTGGAGTTTTATTACCAAAAATATGGTTCAGGTAGATGAAGGCTAATAAATAAATAAAAACCATTTTAAAAAATCCATCACACAATTGTTTCTTCCATGCTGAAATTTTACTTTCACTTTCATCTCATCTTGCATGTAATCAACCATCTATTTTTCATTCATTTTTCATCTCCTATACTTCTTCACATGCTAATCTTTCATGGCATTTCATCATCATTTCATCCTGCTTCATATGTGGCAATATTATGCATGCAGACTCACCCGGTGTGACATTTGCTGATGTTGCACAAATGCTTCGTAAGTACTCAATAGCCTTCCATTAATGATTATACAGTCCCATCTTAAAATTATATTTTAATTGTTAGAAGTTTAGTAATGTCATCGCTAACTGCATGTAACATGGTGAATTTAAATTAAGAGTGAGTACATGTATGGGATGAAGTCTCCAGTCCAGTTCAAGGTTGATAAATAGCTCAAACAGTGTAGTTGTGCAAATGCAAGTGAAAGTTACTGATCTCAATGGGTGGCAAGCTTGAGCAACTCCAGATCAAAGACAAGAAATCTGTAGACATATTTAAAAGCCCATTGAATTCTGGGCAATTCTTAAGTATTTATTTTTACATATGAAGATCATAGAAGCAAAGTTGATAACCTACATGATGTTTGAAAAAAGAGGGAGCACCAGTCTTCATTTATTGTCCTGAACTAATAATATAATGCCAATACCTTTTATAGAGACTGGGAGAGATGACAATTTGCACATACATAATTTGATCAAAAATACTTTCAAATTATTTGTCTGCACAGTATTGACCACTCAGCACTAGCTGATATACAATTACTAAGAGCATTTTTTTATACTCTTTAATTTTATTTTTTGTAACACTTAGGTAATACACAGCAGAATTAACCCAGGAGCTAGCAGACATTTGTAACACATCTCAAGTACAAAGATTGAGTGAAAAAAAATACTTAGTTACTGATGTAGGGGGCACAGAAGGTCAACGTCCATTGCATTCAAAGGGGCTTGACCTTGTTTCCCCCTACTTTCTTAAGCAAGAATTTGAGACACTCAAGACTATTCCTTATTTTGATCTTATGAGCCCCACCAATAATTTGCACCATTTTTTATCCAAATCGGAGCAGCTTAAAAATTTGACCTCTGTACAACTGAAATTGACCCTTTTGATTGATTTTTGCTGTTTTCAGTCTATAACTCTTAAATTTTACATTGTAGATAGTACAAACTATACCTTTCCTGAATCCTTGTAGTTAGACAAATAACATGGCATACTTTTCAGCACGATTGGATCAATTTAAAAATTTGACCCCTGTACAAACTTTGTCTTGGCCCCCCCCCCTCCCCTTAAGGCACCATTGTGGCACTTAAGAATTATGTTTCAGGGGTCCCTGTCAGTCTGTCTACATATTTAATCACTCAAACCTTTTGTACTTGAGATGTGTTAGAAATGTCTGCTAGCTCCGGGGCTATATCTATAAATTTTAAGAACACAAATTTTAAAATTTAAAGGATTGATTTTGCTAAATTTTGACCTTCATGCAAGCACAGGTAGTGAGGTATCACAAGTACCTGCTTCCAATGAAGCAGAGGTAGATGAGGCTGGTAGTGGTAGGTATTTGAGGTATAAACCGTATTCAATATGACGTCAGCCACCAGACATGTTGGTGGACAAGATGCATACATTCCAGGACTACAATACATTAAGCTGTCAATCGATCCATGTTTAGCGATCATTGACAGGTGAATGTATTGTAGTACTGGAATGCGTCTATCTTGTCCACCAACATGGCTGGCTATTGAATATGGTCTATTAACCAGTGGCAGATCCAATAATAGGGGTAGGCAAATGACCCACTTTTTCAAGATGGATGAGTAAATTCTCTGGTGGTTTTGTTTAGTAAAAACGAATCTGGCAAGCGTTTGATCTCAACTGAATTTTTGACTTGGTTCAATGGATTTCAAGTCAGTGGTGACTTTTGACCATTTTAGACATGCCTTCAAAAAGAGATGTTCTTCTCACAGTTGTTTTTGTATGGACAATAAATGGCAAAAGAAAAATGTAACAATATTATATGCTGAATTGTGAAGGGCTTCAATATTACATAAATTTTATTATTGGGTGCAAAGCCATGAATAAATAGTCATAAGCAGTAGACTTAGAGAGGGATATGCAGTACATTATTATTTTATTCCTTTACCATTATAGAATACATAAAAACATCTGCTTCTGAACATCTGTGTGCTTCTGAACATTGCTTTTCAAAGTCATGTCTAAAATTTCCAACATTCGTTATTGACTTTGCATGCATGCAAGGATCTAGGTCAAAAATTAAGTTGAGATTAAAGTGGTTGTCAAATTTGTTTTTAGAACAGAATCTATTAATGTGTAGCTTGAAGTTGGGACCATGAACTCTATATGTTGATATTTGTGTTGGATATCTCTAGCGCAAAATGCACGAGATGTTTTCAAAAATAGACGGACAATGTCTTCAAATCTTGAGATTCTGTCAAATCATGTGAGTGTAAATGCAGAACTGTGTAATTTGGAATAACCTTGTTTTACTTTGTATGTGAGTGCTTGTATCCTCGCATGAATTCACAGGATCTATTAACGTGAGAAATTACACAATGCTTTTACTTTTTCAAATATTGAACTGTCTAATGCAGGTACATGTACGTGTCTAACAGTTTAGTGACTTCAGATTGGGTGCAAAAATTAAAACAATCCCAGAAATCCAGAATTACTCAATCCATATCCCAGTTTTGCATTTTTTTCTGGATCTGCCCTGGGTTGATGTATTTATTCTTGTATCCTTCAAGATTCCCATGCAATTAGCTAAATTTGTATTTATTTTTGCTTTCAAGATTAAACAATGTACTCTGATAAGTTGCTTAGAAAATATTTAGTTTATATAGTAGTTTATTAGTTTTAAAGAATCCTGAATAATAATTTCAAGGAAACCAAATTTCTAAAAAACACATGCTGGTAGAATAACCTTTTTTGGTGCAGTAAGATGTACAAGGCTATGTGATAGTGTTTTCCCCATTTTTTTTTGATCTGTCTCTCTGTGAGTCTGTCTGTTCATACTTGGTAAATGTTTCTTATTGAGTCTTTGGAGGATTCTTCTAAAACTTGATTTGAATAATCATAGGTGGGGCATAATGGTGTTCAGGAATTTATAGGTTAAAAGGTAATTGATCTAGAGGTAAATTATGATTGTGTAAAAACATTTAAAAAATGTCTCTTTTAGAAAAAAAGATAGCTATTCCCCAAAGCCATTTTCAATCCCATCATAAACTAGATCAGGAATTTTGGGAGGTTACAAAAAATGACCCTTTTGATGCCTAAATTTTGACAGCTAAATGACTTTCCATTCCAAATAAGTGAAGAAAGGAAAGAGTAAAAAAGTCTGGTATATCCTTCATAAAATGCAGCGCAAATATGCTAATATTAATAGTACATTATTCATACTGCTTCCCAAGCATGCTGGTTTTGATGAATTAGGGTAAGAGGTAGGGTATATAGCATAAACTCATTTGCATATTGGTGATTCACTTTATGAAGAAATAGGCAAAATCCTATAGACTCCCTGGACCTGTGCAGTTGTATTATGTATGAAATGAAGAGTATGAAATTAAATCATTTTCAATTCATTGGGTGAGAGGATAGAGAAACAACACCATCAAATTAAGCATTTCCTATTATTCACTTACTGTGTAAATATGTACAAGTCAGGTTTCTGTGGAAAATTATACACAATGCCTAGCTTCATCAGTAAAGAGGTTAACAATATTGCCGTGTACTAGGTTGTAATACTACATTGTGAGACCAAGCAAAAAATAATCGCTGAATGATTGGAAATACTGCTTAATTTATTGCACTACAATTTATTCACCCATGATTAAGTCAAGCTATAGCGAAGCATTACACTAATTTAATTACATAATTGCATTGATCTCAAAGTTTGTATGTCAGACATGTACATGTAGGTGGTTTTGTTAAAGGTTTTTGGTATATATTTTATTGAACACGCCTTAATTGTAGTTATGTGTAAGTTCTATGTGTAATTCTTTGACGATTTTAGAGTATATGTATAGCATAACACATTTCTTGATAATGGTAAACTTGAAAACTGTGGCAAGGAGCTGTAGGAGAAATGTAAAATGCAGTATTCATTCATACTTCATAAACTCTGGCATATAAACAAATGGTTAACAATATGAGAATATGACCCCACAAAGATAAATGTCATTTCTCTATGTTCTCTAGGAATGAATTGACTTGCCTTTTTCAGAGGTATATCTGCCAAATTAACTAATTTATCAAGGGGTGGGTACAAGATTCCCCAAAAGGGAGGATTGCCCCCGGTTACGCCACTGGCAAACTGCCTCAACTTTGGTATTTTTTAATCACAAAGCAAGGCGGTTTTGACAAGTGGAGCATTTGTGACATCATTCACATAGCCTATCAATGCCAGGTAAGGACCAATTACCAAAATAAGGTCTTTAACTATATTTGAATAAAGCTGCTTTTCAAAATTTCAGGTGATTACATGTGTGCTATAACAAGAGAAAATCTGTTTAATTGTATCCCACTGTGTTGTAGTGTCTGTCAGAAAATACAAAATTATGAATTTCTTCCAGACTAAACTAATTTGCATGCAGGAATAGCTGTAGATACAATACTAGGTCAGTGGTTCAAATGATATAAAAACTTTATTGTTGGTAAACTGAAAGGGGGGTGAGGTTATGGAAATTGACATACAAACATTTATAATATGGTCGTACTCTCTCTCAGCCTTGTTTTCAAACATATTCCATCATAAATATTGACATTTCTCCCCTGCCAACAATGCTGATGTCCTATGCATATCTGCTACTAAAGATTTACATTGTTTTATCTAACTCAAACCTGACATTAATAGCATCTGTTTCTACACTATTTCCCCAGCATGCTATTTATTCTTATGCAGTTTGTAATATTTTAACATTAATTGCTTACAAAATTTTTGTTATGCCTTTTTACTTCATTGCACTGCAAAGTGCAGTGAAAATGGATAAAACCATGCATCCATGGCTCAACACAGCAGCAACACTGCACACATCGTTAATGTGTCGTCTTGGCACACAGCGCCGCCCATTGTTGAATCACGGTCAGAAAGTAATTTGAGCCACCGCGACCTTGGCAAATCTTCACTGCGCTAGGGAGTTCACAAGTTTTCGACGGTAACATGCCAAGTGGCTGACATGTACACAACAACTTGTTAACATATTCGGACCTGGTCAGATAGCGTTGATTCGGATTTTTTGTACACTGGAGATTGCGCAAAATACTTGGCCTATCGTAACGATTTACGCACCAAAATATTCCTAACTAAATTGTCTAATTAGTTATCAGCTGGCTCAATTATCAATTGCTGCTGTCAAGTCATGCCACACTCCAGGCACTCAAAAACTAGTGAGCTAAGGGGGTCTTTTTTGTGAGGAACCCGTTTCTAACATCAGATCAACCACCTGATTCGTCGATTTCGCGATATCCAGGGTACCGCGAAACTGTTTTTTTCATTCCTTGTTCAAGCCTTTAACACAGCGTTTAATGGCTGCTGGGGAGTCCCATGACGTAGCGCATGTCTAAGAATAGCCGGCCATGCAATTAGCGATGCGGATACGGAATCGGCGGTGCTGTGTCCGAGCAGTACAGATGCTATGGGAGCGTAAATGGTGTGTGCAACAGAGTGCATTTTGAACTGTGTTGCTGCTGCGTTGAGCCAGGGATGCATGATTTTCATCCACTTTCACTGCACTAGATTGCTGTGCACTGTATTGCTGTGCACTGCATTTGCTGTGCAGTGAAGTATGAATGGACCTTTAATACACTGGCAGATTCACATAAAGAGTGCACCGCTGCACTGCATACACAGCACTTCATTTCACTGTACTGTACTGCAATTAACTGCACTGCACTATTTTTTTTTTACTATTCATTGGTATTATGTTCAAAGTATTTCCAAAAGTATGGCCATGTCCCAAAAGGCCTGATCGACTCAATCTGCATCATGTACTGTATACTGATCTTCTGAAGTTCTGCCACAGATTTAAGAGAAAATTGTAAGTTTGTCTTTGTGTGTTTCACAATGAAAAGTCTCATTAAAAAATATCAGGCAGTTTTTTTAGGTCAACTGAAGCTGTATTCAAACTTCAAGAGAGATTGTCCATGGTATTTTTAGAAATACTTTTGAACATGATCCAGTTGCTCCAATGATTCTTTCTGCCTAATGACCTCTGCA
>JAMKCH010004532.1:0-40543 GCA_023653785.1 Ophioderma brevispina
ACCACCGAAAATCAAAATGAGTAACATCAAAAGCATAGATGTCGTTGGTGAACAGGGAAAACAATTTCCTTATTTGTCAACGATAAGTTTTCTTTAAAAGGTTTAATATTTAATTTTATATTTTTTGTAGATATTAAAATAAAGAGGTAAGGATAAAGAAAAAGATGCTTGATTGTGTATTCATTAGTAAAACTTGGAATGACTTAAATGATGGGTACTTACGTAATCGCTTTGTTTCTCAAAGGGCAAATTAGATAAAATTTGACAGTATGTGGAGAAAAGGGTGTGTAAGGGATATCAGCCGCAAAATTTCAATTTTTTAAAACAATTTTGAGATTAAGCATTAACTTAGAGAGCATATTTGGACCACGCTATACTACAAAATAGCTGTAGATTTTGATTGTTGCTGTATTTATTATATTAATAGGGTCGAAGGAATCATCATTACTCAAAAGAGCTATAAAGTGCTGATTTCCAACCTGCGATTATCAAAGTACACGTTTAAATTTGTGTCTTGTTCTCCAACATTAGCTTACACAAAAATAGAAATATTTAATGACTAAACTCTAAATTTAATTAATATAAGTCTATGTAAAATGAAAATTTACGGAATAAACCGATAACGGAAACACGGCGGGTATTTTGACATGGATTGATCCAGTCATTAAACAAGGCGAACTTGTAAATTTACGCGAGCGTAAAAAATGTCCCCCCGAAGTCGCGATCACGAACATGCGATAAAGCAACTACAACACCCCACCACCCCCTCCCCAACACCCCACCATCCCCAAACACCCTGCAAAACTCCCCCCTCCCCACCACCCCGCAAACAAGCACCCCAACACCCCGACACAATGCCACCCACCCGAACACCCCGCAACACTCACCCCAAACACCCCACAACACCTTCCCCCCCCCAACTTACCTACAAAAACTCCAACACCCCACCCCCGTCCCCCAACACCTGCACTGAAACAACCACCCCCCTCTCTTAATACCCTCAACACCTTAACACCCTCAAAACCCCAACCCCCCCCCCCCCCATAATATCATTTAGATATTATGCAAAACTAAGATGATCAATACCATTAAGAACATAAAAATGCTTAGATTCATTAAATTGGATTCAATGTGCTGCCGACATGGCGTTTTAAGATTACCAGCTTCGTTTCAGCACAACCTAATTTCCATAATTACTGGCATATCCCTAACGTCCCTAATGCAATTTTTGCACTTTCAAAAACTGGACCAAAGATGAAACGGAGACTTTGTTTTAGGCGGAATGGTCACTATATTTACAAAGAAGAATACTCTTACTCCGTTTCAGTGGTGTCATCAGGATATGTCAAATTATACATCAGAACTGTTAACATTTTCTATATCATGGTGATTCTGAGAACCCAAATTTTTTTGGGTTATCAGGCTATAAAAAAAGCGTTAAGCCACTCCTCATACTTATCATTATCTTCCACAGGTTCGAGGAGGATATTGAAGAATTGAAAGAAAAATTAATCATGGAGCGAGCTTCTCGGAATACCTACTTAAGGGGGGGACGCAAGCTCCAGTTTGGAAATGACCATGAGTCGGTCGCGACACCGAGAGCATCTTCGTTGACTTGAAATTTACTGAAAGGTTAGTAAAACTAAAAGACAGAAGACAAGAAACAGTTAGATTCATATCGAGAATCTGCTTAGAATAATCGACGAAAAAAAGGTCATAATGTGCGTGGGCGTGCGGAAGCGGAGAAGTCCACTTTAATCAACAGAATAGCCTATCGATGGGCTCAATCTAAGAAAAGGACTGATGAGGAGTACTGAGAACTGTTTGGTGATTGTTTTAAATGTCCGGAGATTTCGTGCCCAGCGAAACTCTTTGAACAAAGAATAAAACATCAGATTTACCAAAACATATATCTGCAGAGAATTGAGAGTCATTAAGTTATTTGAAAGGGAGGTTGCCTATTGTAATCGATGGATATGATGAAATGCTTTCTGCATTTTGGGACTAAAACTGAAAGTTTAAGTAGTACAACTTTTGGGATAGTGCAGTGCGTGGTTGTGACCACAAGACATCATGTTGTAGATCAATTCTGGCCCCACAGTTTGTTGTTGGTATGCTCATGTAGAGCTGGCAGGATTTTCAAAGGAGAGTGTCAGGGAATACGTGACGAAGTTCTTCAGCGAAGACATTGATGGGTATCACGTTCAAACATCTGATGAGTTATCACCAAACTTCCACATGCGTACTAGAAAAATAAGAACGTCCTTAATAGACACGTTAGCGTTCATTTCCTCTTCTATTAATGATATGCCACTGTGGCTTGACAAACGAAAACAAACCCGGACCTGCCTGAAAGTCTCACCGAATTGTATAACAAAGCCATATTGTATTTAAATAAAATTGGCAAAACAACAACAACGGAAACAAAGACAGAGTTGTTATTAACGAAATAGGGTTCGTGTACGGGATAATGTTCTGTTTCAAAACCAGCTCAGCTTTGATGCGACGTTATTAGACGATGAATATCTCGATGGCGCATCAAAATTGTTGATGTACACGGAAAGAAAATGACATAGATAAGACGAGGTTACCTTATTTATTCATAAGACATTTCATGACTTGAAATGTGCTGCTAAGTACTTGGCTCATCTAGCTGAGATCGACAGCAGTCTTGAAAGTGAGTTATGTCGTACTAAAACGTTATTAATTATACAACATCGAAAGCAGGATACCTTCTCGGTTTTGTGTGGATAAGGTTTTAACGCTTTCTGCTATCATTCTGCCTCACGTCATAAAAGTTCTTGGAGGAGACAATGAACGTAATTACCAAGAAAGTGATGTTTTCTATTATACTACTCTGTATGATGAAGGACGACATAGGAAAAGTGACATTAAAGCAGTCAAATGGTGGAACATTCTCTTTAAAATATTTTACAGATCTGAATGTATGAGTAGTAATCAAAACACGCCTATCATACCAAAAACCTTTTAAACCGGCAACAGAGATTATGGTAAACAGGTATACTTTCACCTCTCCTGATTTAGACATGTTAGTTCCGATTCTTGCGGTGCTGTCCATCTTGGGAAATAAATAATATCAAAAGGAATTTTAAAGTCAGAAGCTTTGAGACAGATACATCGGATTTGTGGTCTCTTCAAGGAACTAAGAATCATCAATCAAGTCTATCCATTGGCGTGGCATTTGAACACACTTTTATTATTGGGGCATACTGCCTTCACTCGAATAAAATTAGGAGACTTGGTACGTTTCGAATAACCATGTGAAAGCGGATAAATTAGTCAGTAGTTTGCACATCGCTCAAGAATTTTGAAATTAAATCCCAACATTGTATGTCACCCGATACGATTGGTGGACAGACTCTTTGGACATTGGTGAATCACATGCCGTACCTTGAACAGCTGGCATTCTTTAATGTTAAATTAATTACTGATTTAGATCAGAATAAGGCAGTAACTTGTAAATCTCTCAAGGTATTCGAAGTGGTATCGGAATATGCAATAGCCTTTAATGGAGACATTCTTTTGAACATGTTGGGTAACATACCCGCGCTTGAAAAGCTGGTACTTAGGGGTGCTTCTGTTACTGGTGAAATAAATGCAAATTGTCTACCATCACTATCTCTTAGGGAATTGGTCATCTCTTGCTGTGAATTCGTTAAAATAAATGAAAGAACCACGGCATATATGGGGGATTCCTAAAGCAGATGAATTCACTTGAACGATTGACGCTTAGGGTAAAAATTAGCACAGACTCAAACACAGACATGTCTGTACAACTGAAATCGCTTAAAGAATTCAATGCGTTGACATATATAGGTATGAGCTCGGTGACAAAGTTGTTAGGTATCATGCCCTTTCTTGAGAAATTGACTTTGGATTGGGCCTCTACATTCAGCAGCTTATATGTGACATCACTTGTTATGTGTCCATCACTAAAGGAATTAAGAATTGGCGATGAATCAACGGCGCTTTATGAAATCGACGGAGATGCATTAATTCAATCATTAGGAAGTATGGTATTGCTTGAAAAGTTGACGTTGTGTAGAGTTGAAATCACAGGAGATTTGGAAACGGCAATACCATTCCAGTGGATGGCGCTGAAGGAATTCAATTTGATGCATTATTTGAGTATGAAAGGAAACACAATAATTATGCTGACCAGGTTGCGAAGTTGCATGCCCACATTGGAAACGATCAACTTCAGTGATATCAAAATCTCCGGAGAAGTGGATGCTGACATGTCAGTACTATATACGAGTAGTTTAGTCAAAGATATCGAATTCAATCGTTGTAGTATAAGTGAAAATACCCTGGCGAGATTCTTGAGTCGCATCGCTTCAGTGGAGAAATTGACATTGCAATTGGTTGACTTTACAGAGGAGTTGGATGCAGATGTGTCACTACGTTGTCCTACAATCACAGAGTTGGTCATAGCATGTACTGATATCAGTTGTAAAAGCCTCGTGGGATTTTTAAATTGCATGTCATCTGTGGAAACACTAACGGCCTGCTACGTAAGACTCACAGAAGGGTTGTATTCACACACGTTACCACTCTGCGAATCCCTTAGACAACTCATATTGCAAAACATTAAAACCAACAGCGATACACTGATGAGATTGCTTAATTGTTTGCCATTACTTGAGAAACTGACAGTTGAAGAAGTTAATATTGTTGGAGAGTTTAGGGAAATCCAGTACACTGGACCACAAAATTTCAGGGAATGTCATATATTGTATTCCAAAGTAAGCGAAAGTACACTTCTAATGCTGATGACGCTGTTAAGTTCAACACCATCACTTGACAAACTAACACTCTCGTATACTGGCGAATATAATATGATGATCTCTGATATCAGTGGGAACATCCTCCTTAGGCTTTTGAAGTGTATGTCGCCCGTAGAAACGTTACAACTTCTAAACATTGGCATTGCAGGAGAGCTACAATCTGGATCATCTTTCATCTTCAAATCAGTGAAACATTGATTATCGATGATGTGTCGTTCAAGAAGATCTACCGGAGCTCTATTCTCAGAACTAAAAACACACTTACATGCACCACGCTGAGACGACTGTTGTGTAGTTTGCCGTTACTTGCAAATCTGTACCTCCTCAACATATGCCTTATCGAAAACTTAGATGAAGACTTATCGCAGATGTACAATGACATATTACACCTAAGGACGCCACTGAAAGTATTCCGTCTGGCGTACCATGACATTTACTATTTCAAACTCACTTTCCTACTGAGATTACTGGCGTGCATGCCATCTCTTCAGAAGCTAGAACTTCGTAAGGTTTACATTACAGGACATCACAATGCTGATTCCCATCCATCATGTAAACCACTCCAAGATTTCAGTCTGCAATATGCTAGTATTAGCGGGGAAATTTTCACCGATTTGTTAAAACATATGGAATCGCTTACAGTACTTACACTATACCACGTTGTCATTGAGGGAGAATTCGACGGAAGCCTTCGATTGATGTCACTAAAAGAATTCACAATGAAATCATGGCATAATCAAAACAATGGGAATACCCTGAGGAGACTGCTTGAATGCATGCCTTCAATTGAGATCATGACGTTTGATATTGTTGACATAACAGTGGAATTGTGTGCAAACGTATCTCATATATGGAAGTCACTAAAAACTTTGACCATAACCTATGACAGTATTGGTATGAAGTGCGAATGTGGATATGAAGATTCTGAAGATTACATATCGGAGTATCCAGCGGAGTATAGAGGTAGTGTAGCAAGAACTTTCACGTTCGTAGCATGTATGCCATCACTGGAACGTTTGATATTTGCGTTTGACAATTTTGATCGCGTCGATTGGAAATTAGAGAGTGACGTCTCAGTGAGGTGCAAATTGCTGAAAGAGTTTCATATCGTGCATCAAAGTGAAACGTATAATTTCGAATTTTTCGATAGCTATCGCAGCATCAGCAGCACAATCTTAACGGAATTACTACGTTTTATGCCCAAACTTGAGAAACTAAAACTTTCTGGGGTGATAATTACGCAAACAATGGGTATCAATTCGATTCTGTCGTGTATATTTGTTACAGAATGATTATAAAAGGCGGTAAAATCGATAACACCGTAATATTGCACTTATTAGCCATGATGCCATCACTTAAGAAAGTGACTCTCGATGACGTAGAGAGGATCGGGGAGTTAGAGGCAAATGCCATATCGCTTCTTGACGAAATTGAGAAATGTTGTGACATCAATCAAAACATGCAAAGCAGAATCAGAGATCTGGTAGTTTCATATCGGGTGTCCCAAAAAAGGTCATATGAAGATATTTATTCCAAATCCAATTAAAAGAGATTGAAAATATTTTCCACTTGCAATATGTAATCAATATAATACCTTCATTTACTACAGGTGATAACAGCTGCATATCACACATTTGTGGACAGCTGCCAACATTCCAACCAGGTGTTGTTTACTAATGTTATGCGGTTACCTCCTCAAAGCATTACAGGTGTAAACGAATGCGTCTTTTGGTATGAACAGTAAATTCAAGTTTCTGTGTTCCGAGATATCGTAGGTCGTGAGTGCAAAAATTCGGAAATGACCTTCTAGTCCCAGGTACGATACGATTGATACTAATAATTTTTTTTTTTTTTTCCCCACAACCTTGTCTTATTAGAAATTAATGTGTTTCAACTATTCTAGACAAGTTTTGTAATGCTGATTCTGAATCCGGGAGAAGAAAGGAAGAAAACCCTGAGCATTTTTGTAGAAGAGAAACGCCAAAAATCAAAATGGCCGCCAAACAAAACATTCATATGCTGTTCAATCAAAAAGTGGTAAATGTTAGCCTGTCTCGTTATTGTAAAACATTTCATTGTGCCCAATTAAAACAAAACATTCATAGGGCGGTTCCATCAAAAGTGGTAATTTTTCAGCTGTTCTCCGTTTTAAAACATTCATTGTGACCAATTAACAAATTAACATATGATTATGAACCACGAAATCAATCAATTCAATATGCCGTTCAATACAATTAAGTGTCTGATCGTGATTTACTTTTTGATGGCAGTTTGATAATTTGGTATCTATTTCTGGTGTTTTGACAGTCAAGAAATTAATTAAACCTTAACAAAATTGTTCAAAAATTGTGATTATGAATTCCTCATTATAGCATCCAGAAGCGTCCGATACTCTAAAAAAAAATACTGAGAATACGGAAGCAGAAGCAGGACGTGCTTTCTGTTGCTCTCGATCTTCTCCGTGTTCTTTTAAATGTGTTTCAGCACAATAGGACTTTAATCATAAGTTGGTTGTTTTGCTGTGCTATGTTTTTAGTTTAGTTTAATCGTAGTAGCTGCTGATAGTTTTGTGTTTTGTGGACTTTGTGTGCGTGAAACTCCTTATTTTGCGTGGACACCAGTGGAATTCGTCACTTTTTCCAGCGTTCCCGGGTGGTGACACTAGCTTACAGATTACGTCTTCCGACGTTTGCTTCTATAAAAGAAGGAAATTACTGTTACTAATACTAATATAATGGCTCTAAGTGATAATGTGTAGTAACTGTGTAAATGTTTGTTGTAAGTCAACAGATCAGTTTATAATTAAGTAATCGGAGACAATCGACATATAAAGATGCCATCCAATATGGCTGGAAAATGGCACGTACTAAGCGGCGAAAAAATTCCGATTACTCATAGTCTAGAGATAGTGTCTCTTTGGTCGGGGTAGGTGTAGGACGCCCATTGGCATCCCATTAGGATATTTGATGACACTTAAGCCCCCATATGATTTTTTTTTTCCAAATTCAAAATGCCCATTTTGTATCTTAATTGCTAGTTTTAGGTCAGATCAACACCTTATATTACTTTGTGAAAACAGAACTTAGGTAATTTTGAAGCGGTCTTGATGAAGATTGCCATTACGACTATTTCGAGCCTTAAAAGTCGGATCCCGAACTCTTTTATTAGAAACAAGGCATAAAAATCATAATAGCTTGACTAATACGGCGTCGTGTTTGATTAGCCACAAGGGGTCTTACTTAGCAATTTTCAAATAAAAACGTGCAAAAAAAACAAAAACAGGCATTTGATGAAAATAGGGTGCGCCATTTGTTTACATTGTGAAGAAATCGCTTATAGTGGCCTTAATCCTTGACAACGGCAAGCGACTCCAGTCGCTCAACGGTCAAAATTGTCAAATTTGTTGTCAAAATGGTCCAAAATGATTAATTGTTTCAGTGCATATTCAGATAAGCATGAAAAATGCATCTAAATTAGTAAAACAAGCCTAGTCTTTGCTGCTTTTCTTTTTAGAGGCTTTCCAAATGCAGCAGTCATTTGGTGACGCGATCTATAAGCACTGACATATGTGCTATATACGTATACAGAATTGGCCCGTTGTGAAAGGGGTTCAAAGGAAACACCAGCTGAGTTGCCTTGCCATGGACGTGTGGTGTTGGCCTGGTCCAACTCGTCCGACTTCATTAGGACCAGGATAGTGTTTGCCCAAATCAGCACAATCAACGCAATAAAGATAAGGTTTTTTTTTCTATAAGTTGTAAATCGTAGCTTCTGATATGATTTTTCAAGTCAAAATTGAAATTCCTTTCTTTCTGTCAAACAACATTTTTGAGAAAAATCAATTTCAAGGTTTGCATTTCCAATACCAACACACAGTAAAGGCTATTTGAACGGCCTATGGCTACTATACCGGAGTGCCCACGGGTTCAAAATTCATACCAAATGATTATCGGGTCATGTACAATAGAAATGGGTAGATAAAAGTTTTATGTGTTTTAAGCCCCAAATTGCGATCTTAGATGGCCTAGAAAGATGAGTTCCACGAGTAAAACTAAGTTTTTTTTTTAATTTTAAGACCGCTGCAAAATGTAAGAAATTATATGGATTTAAAAAAAAACAAAAAAAAACGCATCAACACACACAAGCACGCACACATACACACACATACACAAGTAAAAATAAAATCGAAAAAAAAGAAGGTAAAGAAAATACCCACACACAGACACGTTTGCACGCATTCGTAAATGTACATTGACTGGAAAATGTTGCTTGTAAGCGAAGTGTTTTTTTTTTTCAAATTCAACAGTGCGCCCTCCCAGATATTCTTTTTAATCCTTTGAACACGGCAAGCGACTCCAGTCGCTCAACGGTCAAAATTGTCAAATTTTGTTTCAAAAATGTCAAAATTATTAATTTTTCAGTTCATATTCAGAATCAGCATGAAAAATGCATCTAAATTAGTCCAAATAAGCCTAGTCTTTGCTGATATTCTTTTTAGATGGCTTTCCAAATGACCTGCAAGCATTTGTGACGCCATCTCTAAAGCCACTGACATATGTGCTATATTACGTATACAGAATTGGCCCGTGTCGAAAGGGTTAAAGGAAAACCAGCTGAGTTGGCTTGCCATTGACATGTGGTGGCACTGTTCACTCGTCCGACTTCATTAGGCCCAGGATAGTGTTTGCCCAAATCAGCAAAATCAACGCAATAAAGATAACGTTTTTTTTTTGTTTTTTTTTTGTTTTTTTATAAGTTGTAAATCGTACCTTCTGGTATGATTTTTCAAGTCAAAATTGAAATTCTTTTCTTTCTGTCAAACAAAATTTTTGAGAAAAATCAATTTCAAGGTTTGCATTACCTATACCAACACACAGTAAAGACTATTTGAACAGCCTATGGCTACTATACCGGAGTGCCCACGGGTTCAAAATTCATACCAAATGATTATCGGGTCATGTACAATAGAAATGGGTAGATAAAGTTTTATGTGTTTTTAGCCCCAAATTGCGATCTTAGATGGCCTAGAAAGATGAGTTCCACGAGTAAAACTAAGGCTTTTTTTATTTTGAGACCGCTGCAAAATGTAAGAAATTATATGGATTAAAAAAAAAAGAAACGCATCAACACACACACGCACGCACACATACACACACACATACACAAGTAAAAATAAAATCGAAAAAAAAGAAGGTAAGAAAGGAAATACCCACACACACAGACACGTTTGCGCGCATTCGTAAATGTACATTGACTGGAAAATGTTGCTTGTAAGCGAAGTGGTTTTTTCCCAAATTCAACAGTGCGCCCTCCCAGATATTCTTTTTAATCCTTTGAACACGGCAAGCGACTCCAGTCGCTCAACGGTCAAAATTTGTCAACTTTTGTTTCAAAAATGTCAAAATTATTAATTTTTCAGTGCATATTCAGAATCAGCATGAAAAATTCATCTAAATTAGTCCAAACAAGCCTAGTCTTTGCTGATATTCTTTTTAGATGGCTTTCCAAATGACCTGCAAGCATTTGTGACGCCATCTCTAAAGCCACTGACATATGTGCTATATTACGTATACAGAATTGGCCCGTGTCGAAAGGGTTAAGATAGCCTTACTGGGATTTTGGAATCCAACTACAAACCACAAAAATATATATTTAACTTATAGCGTGAATGAATTACTGGTCTTTACTGGCAGACAATTGCAGCCATATTGGCCCATCTAGGCCTAGGATGCCATGCCATCTTGCAGATATCAATCGCTTTATGTTATGATATATTAACTGCTTTGAATGAGTTATAGTGATATACACAAACATTACATCCCTTGGCTATTATGTAGTAATGCAGTTTGCCATTTTGGAGCCATCTTGAATAGTTTATTGATTTAAATATCAAATTATTGAAAAACTATTCATAATGGTCTCAATCAACATATTGATTGCTAAAGCCTAAGCATACCAAGTTACCATTCTACGCAAAAGTAGATAAATATCAGATGCTTTGATATATTGGCGGCCGTATTGAATTTCTTAATTAGGTGGTTAATGAATCGTATTTTAATTGATCAAAATGGGTGTTTTGACTGAACAGGCAAAACAATACAACTTTTGAGCAATTAACAGATGAGTTTTTAGTGTTTTGGTGGCCATTTTGGATTTTTGCGTTTCTTCAAAAATGATCAAGGTTTTTCATCTGACATCCATCGGATTCAGATTCAGCAGGAAAAAGTGGTCTAGAAACCGTTGAAAAACATTATATTTATAATAAAACAAGGTCACGTGGTCTGTAGCCTGGACTATATCCAACTGTGTTGAAATCAACTTATAAACTTACTTTGGTTAAAGAGACACTGGCACATTGGAAAAATAGTGCGCCCTTAAGATTTTTCAAATTTGATATTTTTGCATGGCTGTAAAGCTTTTATATACGTTAGTCCCCGCCTGAAATGACTAAGACCAAATCAGCGCTCTTATGGGAAAACAGAACGATTTTATAATAAATGAATCCGGCGACATTTATTCAGTAGAGGACGGAAATGGTGTTTAACACGAGAAACACGCGCATGCACCCTGTTTGACCAGTCCGTAGGCCGTATTCCGATTGTGGTTTTAATATTAATGAGTGGGAATCTATGATATTCATATTCATGTAATAGACACATTTGTTGATTGAAGTTACGCCAAACTTAAAGTTAGCCTACGAATTACCTGGATGTCTTTAGCCTCTTATTAATGTCACTATCTGTTTTGGGTATGTAAGTTTTATGTGTAAAATATATATCTATTTTTCGAAAAGCCTAGACTATCATTTGCGAACAAATTTGCTTGCCGGTTGTAAAGAGTTAAGAATACCTAAACAGCAATGTTTATTTAACTAACGTTACCAAGTTTGTCTTCATATTGTAAAAAAGGAATTCATGTATTAATAGTAATAAATCGGAAGTCAACATAGCCACCCCTGGTTTGAAAGATGATGATCATGAAGGTATCGCAAATTCCATCAATGACATATTTGTGTCTGTCTCAAATCTTTTGCGACCTCTTGATATTGATCGGCTAGAAGTTTATCTTCTTGCACACGTGCCACCTCCTACTTTGTGTATGCAGAACTTCAAAAAATTAAACCATCAATATTTGGTGGTCTTGATGCACTGCAAATATGTTGGGTAAATGGGTTGATATTTGAACCGAAGTTGGTTCAAATATCAACAGACTCAAAAGTTGGGTAAAAATTGTAACCAGCATAATTGGTCAATATAATTATATGCAATTATAACAAATATTCAGATATTTTAGGCCTAAAATCTTTTGTTATCAAACCAAACACATACTGGCGATAAGATACCACAAAATTATGCACTGCAGATTTCATGATCACTCGGTAAGCCACCGACTTTTTTTTTTGATCAACAGTAAGGTATTTGCTCAACACCGCCTAGCGCCTTTACCCAACAGATTTGCAGTGTGGGATCCCACCTAGGCTAGTAAAATAATTTTCATATGAATTAAGTACCTCTCTTTAACTTGTTTAACAGTTCATTTTGGTTTGGTAATATCAAAGGTATAATCAACTTCTCATTATCTTGTTAGTCTACTGCAATTTCTTCATTCAAGTGCTGATGCTATCGATATTTGGTGCAGTGGTCCTCACTGACTTCTCAAAAGCGTTAGATATGGTAGACCATAAGAAGTTTATCCGTCATTGTATATACCATGGCTGTGCGTTTTCATTAATGAACGTATGCAGTGGATCAGATATATCCAGTCGTTTTCTGATAATAGTTAGTCCAAGCTATTTCAAGCTATCAAAAATGATGCTGCCATTGACATTGGTTCTAAAATTAAATGCTGGTAATATGTCGATGACCGGACACTTGCTGAGAATCGAACTCATCCTCAGTCGAGCAAGCTCCAGGAGGTTTGTTTATTATTTTTTCGCAATGGACCGCTGACAACCGCTTGAATCCCAGCAAGTGACAGGCCCTCCAAGTGTGTTTCAAAAGATACGAACCTCAGTCAACAATTTTGAAAATCAACACTTCCCTTGGATTGTGTTAATGAGGGTAACATTCCTGATATTTAGATACAGAACAACCTGAAATTGGATAAAAAAATCTCTGAAATAGCTAAAAAGACCAATGTATATACATAATATATGTTGTACATGTTAAAAAGGTTACTCATGAACTGGTCATTATGTTTTTAAGGGTTTTTTTTTTTTTTTTTTTTGAAATACCTTAAAAGAGAGGAAAGAGGTGATTCTGATTTGCTTATATTTCAATATAAAACATAGGCTGAATTTCGTATTTGCTCCTATACGAAATTAGAAATGTAAAAAGTTTTGTACCAAAAAAAACATTTCTCAGCTTAATCTTTTCAGGTGGGGTTATTTTTGATGGAAAGCTTTACCTCAGGGCAAAAATCAGTACTTTCTATATTTTTAGGGACACCTGATATGTGAAATCTCCTGTTGCACCTTTAATGAACGTATGCAGTGGATCAGATATATCCAGTCGTTTTCTGATAATAGTTCTCAAAGGTGGTTTACCACAAGGTACTAAAGTTAGTCCAAGCTATTTCAAGCTATCAAAAATGATGCTGCCATTGACATTGGTTCTAAAATTAAATGCTGGTAATATGTCGATGACCGGACACTTGCTGAGAATCGAACTCATCCTCAGTCGAGCAAGCTCCAGGAGGTTTGTTTATTATTTTTTCGCAATGGACCGCTGACAACCGCTTGAATCCCAGCAAGTGACAGGCCCTCCAAGTGTGTTTCAAAAGATACGAACCTCAGTCAACAATTTTGAAAATCAACACTTCCCTTGGATTGTGTTAATGAGGGTAACATTCCTGATATTTAGATACAGAACAACCTGAAATTGGATAAAAAAATCTCTGAAATAGCTAAAAAGACCAATGTATATACATAATATATGTTGTACATGTTAAAAAGGTTACTCATGAACTGGTCATTATGTTTTTAAGGGTATCTGAGACAACTTTACAGTAGTGTGACATGGTATTGCAGTCCTCACTTACTGCTGGCCAGTCAAAACCCTTGAGCAGCTGCAGAGAAGAGCATACAGGATAATCCTGGGCAGAATTTCTTAGGGTATACCATTTTCTGGGGTTTGCTGAAGGGCTTTCCAGTAATACCAGAATAAGTAATCTACTTCTTCCCGTCAGGGGTAAGGTTGATTCCCGCAATTTGCGTGGTGCTAACAAATTGTTTAAGCTTTTCAGTAGAACCTCGCGTTCCGAAATATATAGTTCCATTCCATTTTTGTTGATTTATCAATGAATATTTTTTTAATCTCTGTCTACCCAGGATTGTCTGGCAACCATTCTTGTTTTTTCATGATCTTCTTGTTTTAAAATAATTTTATCTCTCTCGCTACTTTTATGGGATTATTTTTGGTACAATTATATTATCATGCTGATATATTTATTGTCAGGTAATTTTTAATATTTTTTTCATTCTTGTAATTTCATAATTGTAATATTGTAATTTCTCATTTTATTCAGCCTTAGGGCTGTCATGTCAGATGTTAAATTGTTACTGCTATTCTAGTTTGTATTAAGATACAGTTAATAATCATTTTCCCCGGGTGAAAGAATAAAATGTTGCATTTTCTTAATCTCAAAGTAAATAATTTTCAAAAAATACCTAAAATTGATTCTGTGTTCTGTTTCTTTACCGTTGTTTTTGTGTATGTATTTATGTCTGAAATGTTGAAAATATGTCCGGTCCAATGGATACCACGGCTTCTACTCATGCTCCAAAGGTTGTGTGTTCGAGTCCCGCTGCTGCCAAAGTGTTGTGTGAACCTCACTTGCCTCGTCACGCCAAGCGATATTCAGGTAGCTGTGGTAATATTACATTCGAAGTGCTGATAGAATAAGCCTAATCGGCATCATGACTTCCGGTTGACTGCACATGTGCAGGTCAGATTCGCGGGTGAGGTTAGGAGTCCTCAACACGACGAAGTTGCTGTACTTCGCCAATGCGATGAACTTAGTAGCTACATGAATTCATTCGATTTTTCCTGTCTTTTACCACATTAATCATTCCAATTGAAGCAAAATATTTTTGTCGGTATATACAATGTGACAAAGGTATGAAAACCAAACAGCACACGAAACTCAATAGCAAGGCATTTTTGTGGTAACGGCAGAGTTCATCGCATTGGAAAACTACAGCAACCTTGTCGTGTTTTCAAGATTTTAGGACACCCGAGATCGGCGTGATATTACCCACAATGCATCACGAAACTGTAATGCCGATTTCGCTTATTGTGCGCTTGGTCAACTGCCAGCATATAGGTGAAGAGAAATGATTGTGACGATTTTCTGACGGCAGCGTAATAATAATAATAGGCAACAACGCCGTGATCTTGTAGGAATGTCGCTTTATGAAAGCCAGTATATATTTATTTTGCTCTATGTTAATTATCTTGAATTATTTCTGAACTACACCAATCAAACCGTAAGTTCGAGGTTAGTAGCGATACGTGCTAGGTTTACACACTTTTAAGTAATCTGCGTAGTCTAAAGCTAACGCAATATTGATGATGAGACTTAAGCTCCAATTTGGAGCCCAAGCTCTTATCCGACATTTAGCAAGTATATGCGTCAACATACCAAACAAGATAACTCTTAGTTCGAGGTCAAAGAACAAAGCAAGTACAAGAAAGTGCAATGGGTTTAATTGACATTATCCTTCGGAGCTCAGCTGTTGGGTACGATGTCATCAGAGCTCGGTCAATCGTGAAATCCGTTCATGTCAGTTCCTTTTATCGGACTCTACTGCAGCTGCATAGCTGCATGTACATGCATCTACTGAACAGTGTACATGCAGTCTTCAAACCACACCACAAATGTATCCGTCGTAATTTCATCCTTCAGTTTTCATCCAGACCTCTCTAATGAAACAATATCCGGGATTATTACTATTATTCTGGTCGATATAGACCAGTTAACAGCAATGTTTGTAAACAGGTTAGGGCCTGGTATCTTGAAATAGGTCGGCCTGACTGTTACACACTGGGCAATTGCATCTGTTAGAGTTTTAATACTATGGGCCATAACGATTCGCAGGAATGGATTCTCAGGCAACAAAAGAAGTGACATAGGATGTTAACTGGTCTATAACAATGGTAAGTTGAAAGAAACTAAGAAAGTTTATATTTGATAGCATGGTGCGCCATTTTGTTTCATTTGGTGCATTGCATTTGTATCCAACGCCACGTTCTGTCGTTCTCTGTGTGCATGCTGCAGCTGTTCGCTTTCCAAACACTTCTACTATTATTGTATGCAAAGCGTTTGTTTTATTTTACGACTGAGCTATTTTGAATACCTATTAATGTTTAATATACCACAATACGAATACCACTTCGCGTCTTTCTAAATTGCAATCTATGAATTGTCAAAATTCAAAAACCTATATTCCATCCACTTTGTCGTGTCTTGTCTTAAAAATCCACGTCAGGGTTATGGAAGAAAAATGGAGTCATACTTAAATTTCGGGCATGCCAGAAGACGAGTCATTTCAATGTTTTGTATTTTGCGTTTACGAATTACGTTTATTTCGTGTTAATGTCACAAATACGTTGTCAAAAGTACATTTTCATTTTGTACCAAATTTATGCTAATTTTGGTACCAAGGAACCTTAATAAAGTATCAAGAAATGTAGTTAAGACCTTCTTCAACTCAATATTACGCTCAGCACCTAATTATTTGACAAAAGTAAAAAATACGCATAATTTGACACATATTTCAAGTATAGGCTCAAATTATGGACAGGGTTATTAAGATACTTAGTGTAAGTTACGACTTTGTTGCACTCAAAATTGAATTTCTGTTAAAGTACAACTGATAGATACGACCTTTTTGTACTATACGGGAAATTCATGTGTGTAGTTACGCGACTTTAATAACTTCTTAAGTCGACTTAAGTGGGAAATAAATTATAATATACATGTATATTAAAAAATACATCTCGGCATGTTTTTCGATCAGTATTGTGCCAAAGTCAGACCATTTTGAAAGTTTTCGAAATATACATTATGTTGCCTATGTCTTGCTCTTTCATTTAATACCTGACTTGTAAAAAAACCTGCAGAAGTGGCTGAGATAGAACGCCCAAAAGACGCAAACCCCCAAAACCAAAAGTTGTAGTTTTTGGATTGTTCAATGGCATTGCAGTGTACTGGGACACGAACACGCGGACCACAATCAATATTGCAAGTAGGCTTTCTCGCTCATTCAGTCGGAAAACCTCTTTGTGTAAAATCAATACACACGTATTATTGCGTTGTACCACACAGTGACCATTGAAAAATCCAAAAACTGCAACTTTTGGTTTGGGGTTTGCGTCTTTCGGGCACTCTATCTCAGCCATTTTTGCACGCCTTTTTACAAGCGAGGTGTTAAACGAAAGATCAAGACATATGCAACAAAATGTATATTTCGAAAACTTTAAAAATGGTCTGACTTTGGCACAATACTGATCGAAAAACATGCCGAGATACTTTTTGTTCTACATGTATATTAAAAAATACATCTTCATCATGTGTTAATTTTTTTTCAATTGAAAACACAAAAATGCTTCTCTCCTCACTCTTCTCTCTCTCTTCTCTCTCACCATTCTCTCTCTCTCTCATTAATCTCTGTAGAATGATAGCAATGTAAATGATGGAGCGCATAAATGGCATCTTCAATGGCACAACACGAATCTTACGTCATATGTTAAATGTAGACGACATTCTTCAAGTCCTTAGCCTAACATCTCAAGATGTCACGCCATCATCGTCACAGCAGACAGATGGACTAGATAGAACACTGCAAACAATCAAAGAAAGGAGTACACAAGCCTATGAGGGGTTCGTGACAGCTCTGGCCAAAGAACGCAACAGGATTTTGAATGAGATAGAAGATCGGAGGAAAAACACCTCGAACGGTACGGCACTGATGACTTTCTTATTTTCTTATCCCGCGTTCCAAATTGCGATGCCTATTTTTACCTAGTTCGTTTGTTTAATCGTTTATTATACTCTTTGATCGTTGACTATTCCATGTAATATTTTTTCATTGATATTCTTATTTTTCACTGCATAAACACTCGATCTCGTAATCATTGTAGACAAATTCTTCAGTTGTGAGCATGTATTCTTAGAGCCATGCATCGTATGTAAAGGATGGGCTATGTGGTTCATTCAGACGTATTCCTCATGCGAACATTAACCGTTTTGACTGTCTGACGTCAAACCCCTTAAAACTTATATAATATTTTCAATTACTTAAAAAGACTGGGCTTAGTTGAACCCTTCCACACACATAATACCATCATTACGATGTTCACCAGTATAATAACCTTTGAAACCTATTTTGTATCATTACAGGTAAGAAATACTTTCCCCCATCTCACGTGGCTGCCGCACTTCAGAGAGCTCATGGACAATTTTCACGAACTAATGCAGAACAGCGTCTGATAGAGAATTGTAGAAGAGTTGGGCTGGCATTTCACGGCAACACCCCAGCAGATGGCAACTGTTTCTATCATGCCGTGTCTGATCAGTTGTCTCTGCTGGGTCTTTCTCAGATATCAGCTGAAGAACTCAGAAGATCAGTCGTGCAATTCCTTAAAGATAATCCCAGTATCGAGGTATGTGTTAATATAGACTTTACTGGAACGAACGATCTAACGCTATTTTACTATCGTAGTTTTGTTTTGTAGATCGATTTAACTTGATTGATATGATACCAGATACACCTTTTCATATCTTTAGAAAAGTAATCAATAACCACGTGACATAATAATTGCTGACATTCTTCGTCATAAATTGACATTTGAGAGTTGGTAGAAGAACGCCTTTTCTTGTGTCTGCATGTAAAGGCCAATTCTAGATCTCGTTATACAACAGCAATACTGACAAACATAGGCTAATGTCTGAAGAGTATGTAGTTGATTTTGTCGACTGACAGATCTTCTGCGAAAACACTCACTACCATCTGCTACATTACTCATCCGGCCCTAAGAACCTACAAGCCCCTGTTATCACTCAATTGAAAGTCCCATCCATCCCTTCAACATACCCTTCCCCAAACTATCCCCTTCACTCAATGTTGGTTAAATTGGCAAGATCAACATTGTATAGAGGTGACGGGGACAGTTTTTCCGAAAATCGTGTAAATTGTTTCCAAGATTGTAGCTCTTTCTCTCTCTCTCTCTCTCTCTCTGCATGCGTCTCTGACTACAATCTCATCACTTTCCACCAGTATTTGCGAGACGAGTTCTTTTCAGAGGAGCTTCTTGTCTGCAGAGACTTCCTATGATACGATGGCAATATTGCATGTTTTCGAGACTCTTTTACAGACAAGCGTAGATGCGGACGTCCTCTGGCCCTCTCGTCAGTTGCAAGCAAACCATTTCAACAACAACAGCAACAACAACAGCAACGACAACAATAACAACAGCAATAATAATAATAATAAAACATTTATGAACCTTCGGGAACATTCGTGCCTTCGGGAGCATCCATGGATCTTTAAGGAAAATTGACATCACTCATTTACCAACGTATGTTCCGCATAATCTAAGATCATTAGAAGGCAAAAGCAGGTTGCGTCACGTATGAAACTAATCCAGCAATCTCTCTGTTTTGAAAATATATAATGCCAAATTCTACTACCTTGGGAGAATTTTATTTATGCAGTGTCAAAGGTCGACCTTTCGACAAAAACTATATATTGAAAAGACTCTAAATAATTCCATAAGATATGACAACTCATTTCAGTTTATAATAGCAGCCGTGATCTCACTTTCGTCCACAGGCAATCTACACTCACAAGATGACTATAATGTCAAATACTGGCAAATTTTGGCAGATTCTTAATACAAATGCCTAAGGCAATGAGCTACGAGATGGCTGTCCAAATAAACTTTGTTCGATCAATTCATGAACAAAGTAATTCCACAAGAACAAGCCTCGCGCATGGCATTCTAATGATCTAAACCTGCCTAATTATGGAATACTGGCCGGTTTAAACTGGTGCCAAAGGAGCCATAATAATTATGTCCTGCTTCCACAGACAAGAACGTACTAATAATGCGTGAAAGTACAGTGTTGCGTGTAGAGTTGAGTGCCCTGTACTTTAGTGCACATAGCCGGACCATGAGTCCTAGCTATCCTTTCAAATCCGTCTGTTGCTCAACTATAAAATGTTCGTCATTATACAATTGAAATTAAAATCTGAATTTTAACAAGACAAAAGCAAATGGTGCACAAGTTTTCAAATGGTTTTACTGGACTCAAAGACGACCAGGAGTCCTATCCTTTCATATCCGTCTACCGCTCAACTTTAAAAATGTTCGTCATTATACAATTGAAATTACAATCCGAATTCTAACAATACAAACATAAATGGCGCACACGTTTTGATATCAGAAATATCATGATTTGCATCTCTCTTGCACAGGGACCCGATGGTACCATTGAATTAAGTGCTACACAACGGGACTGGAATGCCTACCTGGAGTCCATGTCTAAGGATGGCATGTGGGCTGATGCAATCATCCTTGTCGCCATGGCTCATATGTTGAAGCATGACATACTGGTAGTGACAAGTTCTCCTCAAGGAACACCTGACAAGGCATATCAGTGGATATTTGGTGATGATGAGTTTAGGGGAACACCTATTATGCTCGGTCACATATGGGAATGGCATTATAAGAGTCTAGGTAAGATCAAGATTCTATTGCTTTCACTTGTTTGAACTATTATGTTGAAGTGGGTTTCGAAAATGCTACTATTAACAGAATTTCGCATTTTGTTATTAACGTATTGTTTTAGACCAAAGGTTATTCTTTTTATTCTTTCAAGTATTATAAAATGACATCTGGACAACAAATTTCCAAATTGTTGTGAACCATATCAACCCCATAAAACTATGTGCACGCATAAACAGTTTTATTCTGATTCATTGTCAGGGCCTAGGTGGCGCAATTGACTGAGAGAGAATGGATAGATGACTTATATGTTGACAGGTTCTTTTCAACATGCTCAAGGAACACTTGTCGTGGTTTTGGTGATGGCGATCACAAATGGATGGACAACTAATCATCAACCTTGCTTTTTGCGCTTGGGCATTACAAGAGTTTGGGTAAGCATTTAGAGCGGTTTTCTCTGCAGTGAACATGGTGAAGTACTTCATATCATTCGCATATGAAAGTGGATTCCTATGCTCATCCCCCGACTTACCTAAGGAATGTTGAGATTTTTATATTTTTTATATCATTAGTATTGCAGATGTTCTATAAATAATACGTACAGGTTCGAAATTTGAGAAAGAAGCTACAGGACAATGACCAATGAGACAGTGATGCCAACGTTTCCTCATAGAACAAAAACTCGCCGTTAGAATTAACTGAGAAAAGAATATCTGGTGGATCACAGATATAAAGATACTTAAAAAGACACTGGCACATTTGAAAAATAGTGCGCCCTCAAGATTTTTCAAAATTGATATTTTTTGCATGGTTGTAAAGCATTTTTTATACATTATCCCGCACCTGAAATGATTAAGACCAAATCAATGTCCTTATGGGTAAACAGAACAATTTATAATTATGGTCGCCGGCGACATTAATTCAGAAGACGACGGAAATGGTGTTTAACACAAGAAAACGCACGCCGTATGCATGTTTCTCACGGCATGCACTCTGTTTGACCGATCTGTGATCTTTGAAGTTTTAATATCAATGAGTACGAGTCTACGATATTCATGTAATATACTCATTTCTTGATTAAAGTTATGGAAAACAAAAGTTCCTACAAATTACCTGGATGTCTTTTACCTCTTATTAACGTCCATATCTGTTTTTTAAGTGTGTTATGTTTATGTGTAAAATGTATCTCTATTTTTCCAATGGCCTAGACTATCATTTTGAGGGCAAATTGAAGAAATTTCATATTTTAAGGAAAAGGTTATTTCCTGTCATGGCATAAACCCAGTAAATTGGATTAAATTATAGGTTTAAACTGGGTTCGACTGGTTTTATGTATATAACTAAACCTAACAGGTTTTATTTTCGAAAATGGAAAATTTGCAGCTGAATTTAACCTACAATTTCATTTTGATTAAACAGTTTTTAATATGACCGAACTACGTTGAACTGCACTGTTGAACCGTTTTAAACGGAAGTGCACTGCAGCAACAACAACAAAACAAAAAGTAAGTAACATAGTATTTTATATGTAAACCTTATTCTCGTAATTATTATGAATTAATAACATATCTGATGGTCGAAAACCTATCGATGTCACCGTTTAAACGTAAGCTGCCCTAAAATATATAAACTCAAATGAATGTCTATCATTTCAAAATTCAATTTGTAAAAGAAAATTACGTTTGTTCTGAGCATTTTGACACCTAACTTGTTATGCCATGATGGACATCAATTGTTAGAATTGGTCTCTGTTCAGAAACTTTTGGCGCAGTTTTTTCTTCCTTTTTTGTCTGTGTGCTATCTGTGATACTATCACTCTGGTTCATTTACATTATCAGGTCTACGATGGGATGGTGAGATAGAGAAAACAGTTTGACTAGGATACTTATATTTGAGTCCTTGTCTGAGAGAACGCAATATCACCAGTGCAGTAACGACTCAGACGTTGACGCCCAACACACTGTAAGATTTCCTTCCAAGTTACCAATCTAATAGATTATCAGTTCCCGGTATCAGTTGATGCTAGTTTAACAGCACTGCAAAAGTCCACACCAGTCCAGTTTGTTACGAGGCGGTTTCGTATAGTTGGCTATAAACAAGAACGTAATTATTTATACAAGGGTGTGCTTAATATTTGTATTCATCAAGTTTATTATACACGTGTCGTGGTTTTGCAAGTAATACACTCTTACATTAAGGTGGTGTATCTTTGATCGCTTTTTTCCCCAAGAACCTCATCGATATAAATACATTCCCACATAAGGCAGTATAGTTGGGTCATCTGGAGCAATTTCGTGACCGTGGAAAGCATAGGTCCATTTCTCACGGTTTGACTTTTGAGGAATCCATATGGAGTTATTTTTACAAATTAATATTGGATGTTTTATAATAAGGATTATAGTAACTCTTGTTTATGTTTTTTTTTTTCTTTGAAGGTACCAAGGATGGGATGAACAGACAGAAGCACAGTACAAGAATAAAACTCAAACTGTTTAAAAGATTGACCGTGATATAGTAGCACAGTGTAACTTAGTAATAGTTTACCAATAGTGTCTAAAGGGGCTTTCAGTCGTACCCAAATCCCGGTAGTGATGAACATTTCCCGGGAACCAGGTTCCCTGTTCTTCCCACACTTTTTCCAGCGTTGCCCAAGATTGGTTTTCATGCAATTTCACACTTCTGAAAATGATTTTGGAACTCTCATTTGTTTTAATTGTCTGACTGATCGATGCGCTTCTTTACATATCCTGCCCGCTAATATGATAATTAGCTCGGATCCCTAGGACACCCCTAAGGAAAAGTGGTTTCTGAGGGGGTCCATGGACGGTGCAACGTGAGTGAAAACACCTTAAAAGCACTTTTAGCGTTTTTAACATTTTTAAAGAAAATTACACAATATATAAATACATGAACATTACATTTACCGTAGTTTCATTGTCAATGCTACACCGAGCCAGGGTTTTCTAAACTATTGTGCCTTACAGAAGAGTGGTATGAATTTCCATTTTCCAACATACAGGGTGATCCAATAAAAAGTGAACCCATTTTTGGCCGCCGGGTTTCTGGTAACATTACTAAACTATAGGTAGTCTAATGTAACCGGTGAAAATATTTTAAAAAAAGATACAAGAATAAGTCTACTGGGCTTATTTTAACAAAATGGCAGAAATTTGACCTTGCCCACGGATGTTGCAATGGATGGCCATTTACCACAATGCGCTCGAAAGAAGATCTGGGAATGTGCGGAAGATTGCTCCTTCTGATCCTCACTCTGGGGTTATTTTGAAACTCAGTCCTAACAGTTGCCACTAGTGATCTGGCTGTTCTCGGTCTGCCGCTATTTCCCATGTTCCTATTCATCACAGTCCCATGTTGGAGAGATTTGTTAACCGCCTTTGTAATCGCCGTCTTGCAGGGAACTCATAACACTCCAGGAAAGCGCGTTTGGCCATCGACGCTGCACTTCTCGATAGACTGGCCTGTATGGATTGGTATGATTATGGAGTAATAAGAATTCTCTGTTCTTTCGTAAATTGAGGTGCCATTTCAGACTGTTAAGTTCCAGTGACCGTATTGACCAATACATGCTAGCATGGTGGAATTGAAAAGCCGCGGACCCGTACTATTGGGATGACATCGCCCTAATTAGTATGTGGAATTACCAAGTAGGCCTCCTCTAAATTTGAGTAATACATTATGCAAAAATGAGGATCATTTATTTAAGTGTCCTAGATGTTACGCAACGTTGATGAAGTGACATTTTTATCTTTTTTAAGAATAGAGGGTTTGCATTGTAATTTATGGGCGAATAATGGGTCCTCTGAGAGTCAGGAAAAAACTAAATAATGGCGAGGCGCAGCCGAGTCCCATCAGTTTGAAGTTTTTTTGGCCGAGGAGAGATTATGAGGGAGCCCATAAATGGCACTGCAAACCCTTTATTACCTTTAAACAGCTTCATTTAATAAGAAAATGACATGGCGACCCATTATGCAGAATAATGGGCTAGTAAACGGACCATCCGAGGTGCTGCATTTTCAATCAGTAATGGGCAGCAGATGCGTAATAGAATCAAATTTCTTTTTTCGGCGCATTACAATCTCCTATGGATAGATCCATTTCTGCCAGTTTTTGTTAAAAATAAGATGTTTTTCGCCAATTACATTAGGCCTTGCTATGATGAGGAATGTTACCAGAAAATCCGCAAAAACTTACCTCTGGAAGCATGTCAAAAGACCGGCGGCAAAAAAGGGTTCTTTTTTTTATTGTGGTCACCCTGTACTGATGGCTTATAACTGATAAGTATTGTTTCATATTATTCTCATAGCATAGACACAAATGTTGATTATGTTGAATACTCCTGCTATATTGTATTTTGGAATAGTTGACGTCACGTATAGCCGAGATCTGAAGCTGTATATTACACCATTCTCATTAAAACTATATCAGAAATTAATCAATGAACGAAACAAATAAAAATATATCGAACCTAATTCGACAAAATCTCCCCATACCTACTGATTACATGCATTCGTTTACGAATGTTAGTAAGTTTTGTATATTACAGTTGGTTGGTATGTGTTTTTTTTTTTGAGTTTTCTATCACCTTTCAACTCCGTGCCTATATCTCGTGACGTGTCATAACTTGGTGATATTGGTCCGGGACAGATATTAGAATTTAGCGTTGTTAGAACTTGAATTGATACAAGAAATCTGAAAATTAATTGCAACGATTTTAATAATTTCAAAGTAATAAAAAATAACATGATAATCCACTATTCTGATACAACTCCTTACTGTTGCTCAGAGCCATTTACAACGATTCCCCCCTCACCCATATTTAAATATAACATGGACAGGCGGTCAAAATACCCGTAATTCACATATTTTTGATTTTGAAAGTAAAATCAAATAAAGAATATTTACGGTATTCAAAACTATACACTGGACAAGAGAACAATTCTACTTTGCAATATAAACAGGTGAATTATAAAAATAGGACCCCCCCCAACCCAAAATAATTGCCAACAACAAGGTTAACAACATTTGGTATGATTTGACATTGGAATAAGAAAACTAAAAATTAAGAAAATCTACCAATGAAGCTGTGGAATAGAAGACAAGGTTTACACAGGGGTCAATAATATGAAAGGTCAGACTGTGTAAAAAAAGTACATCAACTGTGCTTCACGTTTCAACGATTTAAAGAAGCATATTTGGTCCAGATGGGCATAAGAATTAAGAAAGACATGTATAGTTTGCTGTATCTGGGACAAATTGCCTTCTAAATAGGCTTGAAAGTTCTTGTGTTTTTTGTTTTGTTGTCTTTTTTGTTCAAAATCATGCACAGATTTTCTCAAAATAGGCTCAAATTTTTCATACTGTTGATAATTGACAAATAAATTTTAGTAAATTTACACCCCCTGGTTTTGGCCCGGGGGGGGCACTTGTATTCAAGGTGGATGTGAGCGGAACAAGAAAACCGTAAAAGGGGGTCTCTTTTTCAACAGGCGTATGTTACGCGGTACATTGTTTAGGTGCAAAAACAGGAAAATGTGGAAAAAAGGGTATGTTTTTTTTCTTAACCTTGAAATTGTGACGTGTGTAAGGGTATGTGATACTCAAATTAAGCAGATATCAAAAGATAAAAAAAATATTGTAAAAGCAAAGCAAGATAATAAAGGGTATATTAACGACACATGCATTAAAGTACTTGTGTGTATGTTTTTTGTAGTTTTGTTTTTTTTTTTTTTTTTTTTTTTTTTGTTTTTTAGTTTTTGTTTTTTTTTTTTTTTTGTGTTTTTTTTTTTTTTTTTTTGTTTTTTTTTTTTTTTTTTTTTTGTTTTTTTTTTTTTTTTTTTTTTTTTTTTTATTTTTTTTTTTTTTTTTTTTTTTTTTTTTTTTTTTTTTTTTTTGTTTTTTTTTTTTTTTTTGTGTTTTTTTTTTTTTTTTGGGTAGCAAAAAGGACAAAATACTTCTTTAGTGTAGTTGTGTAGGGTATGTTTTAGGCGGTGGAAATACTGTTTTAGGGGCGTTTTGTTAAGTCCAGGTCACGCATCATATCCACCTTTTGAATACAAGTCCCCCCCCCCACGGTATGATATGATACCCAGATCAAAAGGTCAGTTCATGTCAATGAATGTACAAGAACAAACCACGGCACTGTGCCCTTGGTGGTTGAGCATATTGTAAACTCATAGTGTGTTGAACTTGATGGTTGTGCCAGGTCCTCATGAGGTGCTCAGCTTTCAGAATTGATTTAGCAGGAGTGTAGAATAAGAAGTACTTAATCCACAGACGTTAGTTCTATACCTCTCTTAAAACGAAAGAGTGAAAAACCACTCTAAAAGAGTGAAAATCTCACTCCAAAAGAGCCAGCTGAGTGACGCATCTTTTAGAGTGAGATCACTCTAAATAAAGAGTGAAAAAAAAATAACTCTAAGGCAAAGAGTGAAGTGATCACTCCTTTTAGAGTGAACTAGTCACTTTTAGAGCTGTGGGGGAGCGAATTTCCCTCTTTTAGAGTTTGATTGTGATTTTTGTGAATTTTTTGTTTGTTTGGCGTAAAATATTGTATGTGTAGAGTCAAAAAAATAATTCATTAGCATCGTGACTGAATGAATATTGTGGCGCATCATTTGGCATTATTTCAGTGTGACATGCACTGCACGATTGTGGCTGCATGACGTGCTGATCATGGCATGCCGTGACATGCATTGTGCGTTTCGTACATAGACAATGCACAGCCTGCCGTAGCCTTGCGTCAGACTACCGTATTCCCGGGCCGTATTTACGAGTGAATTAACATTACTAACATTAATCTTCTCCAACTTTGTAAATGCTAGAATTGTTGACCGACACATCAATTATACTCACCAGTAAAGATTCTTATGATTTTTCTCAATAATTTCAACTTCGGTCAACCACTTGCTGACGGTCTCGCCTCACTCCGAAAAAAGAGCGTTTTCTGCACTCTTTTAGAGCTAAAGAGCCGTTCGATAAGAAAGTTAGAGTGGGCTTCACCCGATAGAAGAGTGGCATTTTGGCCACTTCTGTTGGTAACGAGTTGTGATCTCGGTTAACCGCTCGAGTGGTAAGGTGTCCGCTGCATTTCCTCGCTCTTTTAGAGCTAAAATCCATCTCGATTGAGTTAATTTAAACTCCTCCGAAACTCAAGTGATTTTCACTCTTCATTTTTAATAGAGTAAGGAAAATGTAACTCCACCTTTCTGTTCACATTCACTAAAGTGAACATAAAAGTCCTTTTTTTGTTAATTTTAAAAGTTATGGAAATTGTAATTTTGTATTAATTATTATGCAAAAGAATAATTTAAAATTCAAGTTGTTATGACTTGTAGAAAATTGTATAAATTGCATATTTTTTTGCCTTAGATAACTTTTTTTAAACACTTGGTCTTTTTTCTACACTCTTCAATTATTATTTAGTCTGTTTCAATACTGGCTTCTCACAAGACTGCTGTCCTACAAGTTCCATTTATCATGTTCCACCCATTTCTATGTGGAGGGCCAACTTTGCCATTCGTGACTTTGATAGTCTCACGTTTCTTAAAACCATTTAAAGTCTCACCTTTACACAGAGAAATAAAAAACCCTAAACTATGTAAAAAAGAACTCTATTTTACTTAATTTAGGTACTTACTTAATTGGGCAACCTTTGAATTTTAGGTAATTTTTTACTTACTGATTAGTTCTATTTTTGACATACACACTGTGTATTTTTACATCATTTTTCTCTGTGTATCCTAGCCGTTAATTTCCCTATCCTTTTACAACGCCGTGTCTACTTTTGTAAAAAGGCGTTTATAAATCTTCATCATTATTATTATTATTATTATTATTATCAAATTCATCATATTGATCGATTAGAATTAGGATCGAACAATGATCTCTATGGCCGCCGAAAACGGCCATTTCCACCATGAAGCACTACAAAGTGGGTTTTTGAATTAACAATAAACCAATACATAGCAATCCATTGGGTTTTCTACGTCTAGTATTTTTTTTCGTGTTATTTTTTCAAACTACAATTCGCCCATTCCTTTGTACAGGAATTCCGAATCAAATTTACTATCAGCATAGAGGTTCGCAGGTTTGTGTCACAGTGAAAAAACACGGAGTTTTAACAATGGTTTTTCCACTTGGCAAAACACCATTTGCCAGTTTGGGCAAAAAGTGGATGATCTTTTCAAATTTTTTCATTACAAAGACGTTTCTTAGCGAATGAAACAGGATACACGAAAACATTTCTTAAATAAAGATAGACCAAACCTACAAACATATTGTATGCGCTTTTTTATTTCCATCAGTTTCACATCAAACTTGTTTTATACATACTAAACAATTTTATTTGTCAAACCACTAGAAATAGTGTTATGTACATGTAGTCAATCAAAACCCTACATTCAGGAAAATTCTAATTCTTCAAGTTTAAACGTTATTTTTTGCTAAATATTTGCTTGGTTTTACAGGGATTAAAACAAGGGGCCCCTATCAGAATATGTTATTTGGTGTCTTTCGGCTTTGGTTCCGCACTATGCCATTTTGAGGAGAGACCTAAAAATTCGTTTGGTTCTATTTTAGCCCATCACAAATGCGGAGAGACGACACCCACGTATCCCATACACATACTCATTTCTCCACAAAACATACCATTTGAATAAACCGTAAATTAAATTATAAGTAATTATCTTCAACAAATAAAATTACCATTGTTCATCTTACAGAGTCAGTTATTGCAAATCACTCCATATCAATGAACCATCTTATGAGTTTTTTTGTGTTTAACTTCGCTGCCCAAATACAGTTACCTCACGTCCCATAAATGTCGAGTATAAAGCTGAGGGTTTCTGTAAATGAATTACAACTTAAAATTCAATATCGGCCACTGGGGTTTTGTTTTCATCGGAGTCCAAACCTATGGTTTCACTTTTGCTGCCAAGTTGCGTTGTAGGTTAAAACCATCTTGCTGAACGAAGTAAACTGTGGTCTTAAATCAGCTATCTTGACTTTATTATTTGTGAAATTGAACTTTTTGCACTCAGCATTAATCTCCGGGTATATTTGTTTTTTTATAATCCTTCATTATTCTCCCCCCTTCTATGTTAACATAAGGTGGATTTTGATCATCATAGAACCCCTTCGTTTTCCGGAGATATTGAGATTTAGGTCATTTACACACTTCTCGATGACGGATTTCTGATAACTTTAATCTCTCGCGCCGTACCAATTTAGATCATAGCTTTCCGACAGTCTGTGACACACTACAACACCGTGGGAAATAATTACCGCCCGCTGTAGGGTCTACGGAGGCCTTTTCATAATTACAACTGTCCATTCAATTACTTAGGACCCCTCGGTTTTTTTATTAATATTTTTAATATTTTTATTAATAGTTTGGTAGTCATCTAATTACCCAACACGATTTTTGAAGGTTGCGTTTGCTGGCAACAGTCTTCTTCACACCCAATTCTATTCATTTTTGATTTTTGTTCATAAATCGGCAATGAATCGGAACCCAGTCGAATATTCGTAATGAGCATAACTTTTCAGGATGTTCCATTTTAATATAGGCGTGTAACACGTGGCATCGCTCTTTGACAGTAGAAACCATTGATCGATATCATCACAATGCTTGTAATATGTATATGAACTAGCGTCTATTTTATTTCCCGGGATTTTGAATGTATTTATTTATTATTTATTTACATACTGGCTAAAATCAGCAAAATACATAGTATGCAAAACAAAAATAAAGTGGAGAACGTAAAAAAAAACCACTGCCACCCGTGGGCTCGCAGGAGCAATCATGAGCAACGCTCACTATCACCCAAAAGGTGTGACCCTCCACCCCCCTGCGACATAAACTTAAAAAGCATTTTTTCAAATAATTCATGAATTACATGAATTATAAACTACACTAGCAATAAAAATTAAGAAAATTTTCTAGCTCTAGCTCTTCAATGCACATTTGAAACAGATGATTTTTAAGGTGGGACTTGAAGAATTCAGGTTGTTAAAAGAAATTATCCCTGACAGAAATTGGAAGCTCAGCCCAAGCGCGAGGGAAATGTGAACTGATGGGTGTATTTATAGCTGTCAGTTTTGGTATAATACGGTCATTAAAAAAGAAGGTTGTCGGAGTGACGAGACATTGACAGTCCAGTTGCCAAAACAAAAAAACAGCGGGAATTAAAATACAATTACAAGCAAAAAACAGATTGACAAAATATTTTCTTCTGTAGACAAATCCATAGTTTGAGCTGAATTAAACGATGCCTGTAAGATTGGTCCCCCCTTCTTTGACCAGAATAAATCTTTGTGGCACGCCTCTGAATAAGTCTCCAAATTTTAATGTGATTTTTGCGGTACACAAACCAAAACTGGGGAACAAAAATCCAATTGGGGTTAAAACACTGTGAACGATACAAAGTTAGCAGGATTTGGGGTTTTTGTTACCCAAACAAAACAGTTCTAAGAAAAAACAATTAGGTTGTTGCACTTTTATTTGTTACATTGGATACATGGTTCGTTCCAGGTTAGATCAGGGAAGCCTGAACCGGAGGAGGACGTAGGCTGGGGGCCTTCTGACAGCTGTGTATTTGAACACAAAATAAACGGTAGGTTGGATTGCGACGACATATAGCATACGTGACAGTTCTGTGGATTAACTGAAGCAGCATGTTCTCTGACCACCAATCGAGTGTATTCAAATCATTTTGGAGAATTACTTTCAGAGTGATTATTAATCGTACGCGAAATTAGAATATCATCAGGCCTACTGGTTAACCTTAGAAAATTAAATGGAGGTTGAAGATCGTTTGTGTAAATGTTAAACAGCAGTGCCCCAAGACGAGCCCGCGGGGCACACCAGAGAACACCAACAAACAAAATCAGACATTTGGCCGCGTGAAAAACCACTCTTGTCTTACGGTTGGAAATTAAAAGAGAGATCCAGTCAACAGGGGACCTTGAACATAAGTGCGGTGGAGCTTTTCAAAAAGAATGCAGAGATATAGAATCAAAGACGCGACTATAATCGACAGAAATTAAATCAACACGCGGGGTTGGAGATGTGCGGACGATCAAGAATCCTATGCCACTCGCAGATAGCTTCACATAGGCGTGGAACCCAAGATTTACCTGGGAAAAACCAGCTGGTCTGAATACAAAGACCATTATCCAAACGGTGACATCGAATATGGTCAGAGACAATGCTCGCCAACATTTGACAACAATAGATGTGAGTGCGATAGGGCGTAGTTTTTAGTTCGCACCGATTACCTTTTTTATTAAACAGGCAAAACCCATTTGCTGTCTTCCAACAAGATGGAAGGGTACCACTAGAAATAGATAAGTTGAAAATACGAGTATACGCACATGGCTGATGGAATTAGCACACAGTGTAAGCATACGGCATGATATATCATCAGGACCAACTGCTTATCCGGAGACAAGACTTGATTTTTTGTAACGCCATGTCATTAGATATAATTAGTGACTTATGGTATGCAACATCAGTTCAGGTGATGTGATCTCCCTGACATCAGAATTTGTAAAATAACTGGCAACAGTTGGTGAAGATCTACTAATAGATTTTCTTCAATAATTTCAACTTCGTCAACACTGGCCCTGAGCTACTCAGCCCGACACTCGAAAAGACGCGTTTTCTCTATATTTAATAGAAGCAATAGCCGTTGGTCGGATAGACATGTCAGAGGTGCGCCTTCACTCCGATGAAGACAGTAGGCCAGTTATGAGCACCCTAGGGTACAGATGGGTGAGCACTACGGTTAACCCTCGAGTTAAGTTGTCTCGCTGCATTTCTCGCTCCTTGTAGAGTTAAAAGCCACTCGATTAGAGTTTTAATTTAAAATCACTCCGAAAACTCAGAGTGATTTTTCACTCTTTAATTTTAAGAGAGTCAGTAAGAAAGGAAATGGACTCCACATTTGTCAAACTATCACTAACTGCACATATATTAAAAGGCTTTTTGTTATTTTAAAAGTTATGCGAAATTGTAATTTGTATGTATGATATTAATTTATGCAAAAGGAATTTGAAAATTAAGTTGTTAAATATAAAAAAAATTTATATAAAATGCATAGTTTTGCCTTAGAACACTATTGTAACACTTCAGGTACTTCGTATTTACACTTTCAATTATTCAATTAGTCTGTCTCAATACTGGCTTCACAAGACTGCTTGTCAGCAAGTTACATGTTATCATGTTCACAGCCATTTCTATGTGGAGGGCCAAGCTTGTGCCATCGTGACTGTGATAGTCTCACGTTTCTTAAAAAACAATTTAAGTCTCATATTTACACAGAGAAAAAAAAAAAACCCATAAACTATGTAAAAAAGACTCTATTTAACTTAATTTAGGTAACTTTATTAATTTAGGCAAAACCATTGTATTTTAGGTAATTTTTTACTTAATTATTAGTTCTATTTTTACAACCAACCCTTGGTATTTTTAAAATTTTCTCTTGTTTCCTAGCCGTTAATTCCATATATCCTTTACAAACGCCTTGTCTACTTTTGTGTTAAAAGGCGTTTTATATAAATCTCCAACAGTATTATTAATTATTTTATTATATCAAAAATTCAGCTATATTGATCGATTTAGAAATAGGGACAAAACAATGATTCCTCTGCCGGCCGCAAAAAACGGCCATTTTCCCACCATGAAGCAACTACAAGTGGGTTTTGTGAATTAAACAATAAACCATATAACAATCGCAATAAATTGGGGTTTTTTCATAAGTTTCTAGTATTTTTCGTGTACTTTTTTTTCAAACCATTTACCCATTCTGTGTAAGGGAATTACGGATTCAAATTACATTAAGCATTATCAGGGTTCGCAGGTTTGTGTCACAGGTGAAAAAACACGGTTTTAACAAGGGTTTTCATTGGCCAAAAACACCATTTGCCAGTTGGGCAAAAAGTGGTTGATCCCTTCAAATTTTCATTACAAATGACGTTTCTTAGCGTATGAAAAAGATCTTTACAAGAAAAAACATGTTAGAAAAAGATTAGGACCAAAACATACAAACATATTGTATATGCGCTTTTTATTTTCCATAGTTTCAACTTGTTTATTACATACTAAACAATTTTATTTGTCAAACCACTAGAAATAGTGTTATGTACAGTTGTGAGTCAATTAAAAACCCTACATTCAGGAAAAACAATTCTTCAAAGTTTAAAAACGTATTTTGCTAAAATATGTGCGTTGGTTTTACAGGAGAATAAAAAGGCTATCAGAAGATTTTTATTTGGTGTCTTTCGGACTTGGGTTCAGAATTATGCCAATTTTGAGAGAGACCTACCAAATTCTGTTGGTCATTTTTTTTAGCCAACAATTCGGAGAGACTGACACCCACGTATACATAAAACATTACCTTTCTTCCACAAAAAAGTTTGAATAAAACGGTTATTATTAATTTAAGTAAATTATCTCACAAAGAAAATTACCATTGTCATATAAGAGTCAGTATTGAAAATCACTCCATCAATGACATATTAATGAGTTTTTTGTTTTACTTCTCTGACAATACAGTATGACTCAGCGTCCATTAAATTGCGAGTATAAAGCTGGAGGTTTTTGTAAAATGGAATTAAAACTTAAAAAGTCAATATGCACTGGGGTTTTTTCAAGCGGATACAAAACCTATGGTTCCACTTGGCTCCCAAGTTTGTTGTAGGTGTAAAAACCATTCTTGCTGAACCGAAGAGTAAGTAAAATGTGGTCTTACACCAGCTATTCTGGCTTTATTATTTGGGGAAATTGAACATTTTCCTCAGCATTAATCTCCGGGATATTTTTTTTTTATAATCCTTCAATTATTTCCACAACCTCTCTTGTTTAATTCATTAGAGGTGGTTTGATATCCATAGAAACCCCTTCGTTTTCCGAGATATTTGAGATTTAGTTTCATTTCCACACATTCTCTATGACGACTGATAACGTTAAATTTCTTCGCCGCGAGTAGTACCAATTTAGATATATCTTCGCAGTATGTGACACAGTACACACAGTGTGGAAAATAATTACCGGACCGCTGTAGGGTCTACGGAGGCCCTTTTCATATTACAACTGTCCATTCAATGAGCTTAGACCCTCGGTTTTTAATTAATATTTACTATTTTTATTAATAGTTGGTATTATATAATTACCAAACACGATTTTTGAAGGTGCGTTGCGAAAAGTTATTTAGTCACACCCAATTCTATTCAATTTCTGTGCTTTTTGGTCATAAACGGCAATGAATACGGAACCAGTCGAATTTCGTGAATGAGCATAAACCTTTTCAGGAATGTTCCATTTATAAGATAGGTGTGTGTTAAACGTGGCCATCGCTCTTGACGTCGAAAACATGATCGATATCATCAACCATGCTTGTAATAAGTATATAAATAGCGTCTATTTTATTCACGGGATTTGAATATGTTGTATTTTATTTTATTTTTATTACATAACTGGCTAAATACAGCCAGAATTACATAGTATGCAACCAAAAAAAAAGAAGAGTGAGATGAGAAAGATAAAACCATGACCCCAGTGGGCCTAGCCAGGAGCAAGCAGGAGCAACGAATCACTATCACCCAAAGGGGTGTGACCCCCTCCCACCACTGCGACAATAAACTTAAACACAGATGAGGCGAAAGGATAATAGATTCCTGTCTTCCCGATTTAACATGACTTCTAAATGACAATTACAATAAAATATTTAAGAATCCAGCTCTAGCTCTTCAATGCCATGTGCAACAGATGATTTTTAAGGTTGGTACTTGAAACGATTCATGTTGGCTTAAGAAATTGATCCCTGACAGAAACTGGAAGCTCAGCCCAAAGGAGTAGGGAAATTTGACTGAGGTGTATTTAAGAACGATGTAGTTTTTGTTTGTATAATACGGCATTATTAAAAAGAAAGGTGTCGAGAGAGTGCGGACATCTACACACTGCACCCCGTGGGGTTGGCGCGAGTGGAGAGTGTCGAGTGCACAGAGCATAGCGACGTGCATCGCACTATTCAGACCGGTGGCGGTCTGTAACTGATAGTGTACTTAGAATTACCAACGCAAGAGCAGAGTGCCAACAACTTATTTTCTTCTGCTAGACAAATCCATAAGTTTGAGCGGAATTAAACGATCCCTGTAAGATTGGTCCCCCCCTTCTTGAACACTAGAAATAACATCTTTGTGGCACGCCTTGAATAGTTCAAAATTTTTAATGTGATGTTTGCCCGGGGTACCACAAACAAACTGGGGAACAAAAATCAATGATGGGGAATCCTTTTAAGTCTGTTATAAACAAGTGAACGATACAATGTGGACGCAGGATTTTGGGGTTTTTGTTTGAAAAAACCAGTTCTAAGAGAAAAAAAACCAATTAGTTTGTTGCACTTTTGTTGTTTACATTGGATACATGTGTTACAGGCTAGATAAGCTGCTACCTGAACCCCGGGAGACCGTAGGCTGGAGGACTTCTGACAGTGTGTATTTGAAACAAATAAACGGGTATTGGTTTGGATTTGCGACGACAAATAGACATTACGGACCTTTCTGGGATTTAACTGAAGAGTGTTCTCTGACCACAATCGAGTAGTTTTATTCACAAATACAGCTTTGGGCCACAAACTTCATCAGAGGGATGATTAACGTGTCAAAGTAACGCGAAATAAAAACTATCATCCGCCTACTGGTTAAACCTTGAAATTAAAATGGAGGTGAAGTGTGAAGATCGTTGTGTGTAAATTGTTTAAAAAGCACGTCCAGTGGACACAAGACAGACTGGGCCCATGGGGGCACACCCAGGTAACACCCCCCCCCCCCCCCCCCCCAAAACAAAATCGACATGTGGCCCCCGAAAAACCAATCATTTGTTATACGTTTTGGAACTAAAGAAGAGATCCAGTTCAACAGGGGGACCTCTGAAACCAAATAAGTGCGGTTGGATGTGGAGCTTTCCAAAAGAATGCATGAGAGAGTAGAAGTAAACCAAGCGCGAATACGCTAGAATCGACCAGAAAATTAAAGAAAAACGCGGTGACGTTGGCGATGCCTGCGAACGATTCACGAAAACCATTCCACTCGCAGGAGATAGCTTCACCATAGCGCCGGGAACAAAGATTAACTGGGGAAAAACAGCTGGTCTTGAATACAAAAGACCATTATTCTAAAAGGGTGACACGAATATGGTCGAGACAATGCCTCTCCAACATTTGAAAACCAAAGATGTGAGTGCGATTTTCGGGCGGATAGTTTTTAGTTCGCAACACGATTACATTTTTTATAAACAGGCACAACATTTGCTGTCTTCCAACCACGATGGAGGGTACACACATAGAAATAGATAAGTTGACCAAAAAGGAAAATACAGTAAGCACAGGGATATTGAATTAGCACACAGTTTAGCATTACGGCATGAATATCATCAGGACCAAAGCTTTATCAGGAGACAAAAGACCTTGATTTTTTGTAACAACCCATGTCAGTTAGTATATTATGTGGACTTATGGTAGGACCATCAAGTTCAGGTGATGTGGATCTCCCTGGTGACATCAGAATTTGTAAAATAACTGGCAAAACGTTTGGTTTTGATGATTGAAGCCATTATTAGCTATAACTGACGGATTAGATGTCTGGGCCGCCCATCAATAACAAAAGAACGAGAATCTGGTTCAGCACGTTGGGAGCGAACAAAAGACCAAAAGCTCTTCTAATATTATTCACTTTCTTTCAACTTTGGCTTCCCAGTGCGAATTATTATAGGCCTGTTTTTAGCATAGGAAAGGAAAAAAATTGATTATTAAACACAAGGTACCCGCATTCACATGTTCAGTTCCCCCCCTGTTTTGGTTTACCAGTTTCGCTTAGTTGAGGTAGGGTAAGCTTTTTGTTTTTAGTTACTAGCGCTTTAGGTCTTGAGAACCATGGTTTGAATTTGCATTTTTTGGTTTATATTTTTGGTCACTGAGGAATAGATTGATTGATATATGAGAAAAAAAAAGTCTCTGTGAAAGAGTTCATAACATGATCAATGGGCCGTCATTACCGAACAACATTACCCGATTGTATTTACAATGAGATCATTGAATTTAAGAACATCAGCGCGGGTCATATGATAAAAGTTATGCGGATAGTTGGCCGAGTTCTTTGAGGTTTGCTCTAAAGTGAAAGTCACCATATTATGTCTGCAGATGGAGTTACTTTTCAGTCACATTGAAAATGGTGTAGTCAATCGAATTATATCAATTAATCATTGCCCTGATTCAACTTTGTGTATTACATGGGAGTGTTTAAAATCTGGGGAACATCAATGTTTACAAAGCGGCAACTTAGCACATGGGCTCTACTGACGTGATCGAGGTGCGGAGGACATCACATACAGCTCATTTAGACTGATTAGCGCGAATTTTAAAAGCACAGCCCTGCAGGTGCTCACGCATCAGGGCGGATCCAATTTGAAAACGGTCCAAATTACCGGGGTGGGCTGAAATGCGTAACTGGTCCAAAAGTGTCCACAAAATGGGCTGATTTTGCAAGAATTTTGCAGATTCGGGAGGCGCGCCCCGTCCCTGATCCGCGCCTGCGCATACCGCCTGACGGCGCTTTTTTTCTTGTCGCGGTGATTTCCATGGCACATCGTCTATACAAAATTATCTCTTATCTCTTACTTTCAAAGAAATACAAATACAATACAGCTTGTATTAGGTCCTTTTAGAGAAGATTACCCCATATGAGCATTTCACTGTCCGACCAAGGTTCTTCCTGGTCCGCGTATATTGACATGCAGTGGTATTGTTACAATCGATTAGTCGCTTACTACCTCAGATGTATAATACCAAGACCATCTCACACGTCCATCTGTTAATGGTACCAGACGATGACAGATCATTTGCAACTTTTGAGGGGAAAAGGGTCCCAAAATTTCAATAGATTTGTAGGGAAAATTCCATCCATATGTTTTGAAATTTTGAATTGCAAAACTTTCTTTCACGTTTGTTCCCGACAACTACTCTATCTTCCTACTATTATTAAAAACCGACGGCTGAAGCTAATGTGAATGGACATATATATCCTGCAATGATCCCTGTGCAATCGGTAAACATAGATCGATTGAACAGCTTAATGTATTGGTAGTCCTGGAATGTATGCAGCTTGTCCCCAACATGTCTGGTGGCTGACGTCATATGAATACGGTCCTATTTACCAACTGATTTTCAAAGTAGACGCGATTAAGCCTTTTCCAAGTTAACACAATTACAAAAAATATTGTTTTGAAAAAAATTTTTTAGTTTTTTGAATTTTTTAAATACCTTTTTTGGGGGACCCCCCCCCCCCCCCCGTGTTAAAATTAACTATTTGTTAAGTTAAGGTTTCAAATTAAATTATTTTTGTTTAAAGGTCCCACTTCGGTAAATGTCTTTGTTTTATTAAAAAGTGTTTTGTGGAACTTTAATTGAGTGAACGTCAATATCTCCAGGGAGACTCTTCCCGATTCTATCAAAATGACTAAATGTGAGTTATAACTTGCAATTCTCAGATCACACGAAAATCAATCGAAATTTTGAGGGAAATGGCAAATTGGTGTTTATTGGGCCCAAAATTCTGCCTGGGGCACCATTTTTTTGGCAAATTCGGGTGATAGTCTGATCCCCTACTATCCTAGAATCTCGCAAGGCACGTCTTTCCCCAAACCAACTTGACCCCCCCCCCCCCCCCCCCGCCACCCCCCCCTCCCCCCCCCCCCGTTTTGAAGCGAACAAATAACGCGCTTACCTAAAGATCGGTACAAAAGTGTGGGGTTTGCGGGAGCGAAGTGCATCTTTTGGAGTTTTTATCTCGATAGATATCTCGAAAAGGGAAATGTAAAACGAATGTCATTTGACAAATTAAGTAACTTTATAAAAACCTAAAGTTTTATAAATCATAAATATTTATGGTATCTTAAATTTCTAGCTTGGGCTGAGGTCTTTTCATTTTTTTTTTGTCACATCAAGGGTGACCCAATAAGAACTTATTGGAAAAATATCCCTTTTTCTTGTTAAAGTTTTTTTTAGGGTCACGCCTTGTAATAAACTCACGTGGACAACCAGTGCAAAAATTGCATGAAGAATTGCATTGTGGAAAACATCTTACTCTCCTCTTGGTTTTGTTCTGGGATATTATGGCAAATCAAAGTGATCGCTATCACAACATATACGGTTAACTGATTTTATAATGTATTATTTATTGTTTAATTACCATTTAATATACAATACTTAAACAGGATTATTGAATATTTTACGACACTCCTTTTGTGGACGGGTGGGGGGGGGACTAATTATCGAATTAACGGGGTCATGGATTTGAATATTTTTGTCATCAAGTTATACAATACAACATTATGAGTCGAAAATTTATATCGTTAGTCGTAAAACTAGGAAAATGTATTTTGCGTCCTTAGGAAATCCAAACCCTTGTCCAACAAAGGAGCGGTAACACAGTCTCTGCTTGTACGACTGGATGTGTGTGTGTGTGTGTAGGTGTGTAAGGTGTGTGTGTGTTGGTTGGCGTGTGTTGTGTTGTGTGTGTGTGTGTGTGTGTTGTGTGGTGTTGTGTGTGTCGCGCGCGCGAGAGTGTGGTGTGTGTATGGTGCCAATTGAAATGCTGTCCGCGCAGTCCCACGCCGCCTTAGTCCCTCGTGCCATTAGCCTACTTGGTGGATGTCCTGCGGAACATATACTGCGAATACTCACCACAACAAGTCTGGTGAATTTCGTTTCAACCCCCGATTAGTCAGCTATAGGAATGCTCCAATTCATTGGCGTAGCTAGATTATATCATATTGGGGGGCCAGTGTCGCATCTCAACTCAACCGAAGAAAATGGTAGGTTCCAGGGCCCGCCTTAGGGCCCCTGTTGGGGTCCATAGGGGCGAGCCCCGGTGGGGGTCGGGGGGCGAAGCCCCTGAAATTTTGGGTTTATATGCTTTAAATTTCTTCTG
>JAMKCH010004533.1:0-35650 GCA_023653785.1 Ophioderma brevispina
CAAATGTAATGACACGATATAACACAATTGTGTTGAGTTGTCGTTAAACTTTAATACTCACTATATATATATATATATATATATATTGAGCACTCTTAATTCCAAAGATAGTCATCTGTAAATAATACTGTTTACTGTGATGTAATATTGCGCCCCACTCTCGTATCGAGAGTATTTGTATTTGGGAAGTACAAACCCATGCTGGGAAATGCCTTTAGTCGTGATACCATATACATGCATGGATTTTGGTTAACACACGACCATGAGACATCATTTTTCTGAAGATCGGATACCCAGTGACCGTAAGTGAGGGGATGCAGTGAATATATATAGTTAGAGCAGTGTTACAATCGTACTCCTCCACGGGAGGGGGTGTCACTGGCCTTGTCAACTATAGACTAATCGGTCTTCTTTCAGGCATAATACAAGCTCTTCACCGATCATGGACAGACTCACTGCCACCCTGGATTTTAATCAGCCAAGAGAACGGGTAGGATTTTGGGTTTGTTTATCTACGGCTGGCCGCCCTCGTGTCATCAAACGGCTGATGGAGAGGTCTGGTGCATACAGATGTCTTAGCTTTCATTGGTTATGAGAAGGCCGTTGACAGCCCGTGGGGGGTATTTGACCCAAAATTGGGTACGGGTGTGCGTCCACCGGGTAAAAAATCGACCCATGTTTACAGTGACCAAATTGTACAAAAATATGACCCATTTATATAGTTGGTTCCAAAATTTCGAACCATTTATATAGTAATCTTAGCAAAATCGGCCCATTTCATAGTAACTCTTTCCAAAAATCTCTAATCAACCATTTCGTTGTGATTTGAGCGAAAATCGGAAAAATCGACCCATTTCAATAGTAAAATGCGACCAAAAATTTAAAAATGGACCCATTTATATAGTAGCAATGACCTCAAAAAGTGACCCATCTTTATAGTAGCCTGGTGTGATAAACGACCCATTGTTATAGTAAGGCGTGAAAATGTGACCCATATCGGCGGCATGTACCTACCCTTTTCCACTGAGTACCCCCCCCCCCCGGGGTTGACAGCGTTGGGGTTCCAGCTGTGCTCCAGGCGCTTGTTGGCCGGAACATTGGCCAGGCGTGTGTAGATGTAGTTAAGGATGTTTGCAGAGGGGGTGCTGCTACCATTCGGCTCCACAGGAAGAGCTATAGGATTGTTCAGGAGGGGACGGACAGGGAGACACTATCGCCTGGACCTTTTGACGCTGCTCCAGGGGCCATCGTTCGCAAGCTGGGTTGGGACAACGGGGGTAACAACATGGATGGTGAAAGACTGGGCCGTCTCCGGTTTACGGATGATGTTGTTGTCTTTTCTAAAGACCCAGGTCGGCTAGAAACTATGATGCAGGAACCTACTGTGAAAGCAGCGGTGTGGGATTAAACATGCGAAAAACAGAAACTGTGTTCATTTTTTGCGGCACTGGGAAGGCTGTCCGCATCAGCCAGGTTGCTTTGGAGTGAGGCTGATGGGTACATCTATCTGGGGTGCGCCATCGGTGTGGAGTATGGCCACTTTGATGAAATTAAGCGAATGACTCAATCGGGATGGGGTGCCTTTGGCAAACTGAGTGGGGTTATGAGAAGCGGCATGCCACTATCCCCGGGGCGAGGGTTGTTCACCGGTGTAGTTTGCCTTGTCAGTGACACAGAGGAAAAGGGCTGGGATGGTCCAACGTGGCTTGGAAGGATGTATGCTTGGCATCGCCGGGCGTGGCAAGAGGGCAGATGTTTGGATCAAGGGCCGGGATCGGGTCACGGACGTCATCCATGCAGTGAGGCAAATGAGGTAGTTGTTCATTGGCTGGTCACGTAGCAAAACAAACTGATGGGAGATGGACAAAGTCAATAACTGAATTGAAAGAATAACTTTATGTCCTACAGGCTGACAAAGAATAAGAATTTGGAATTTGGAATGTAACCCCATGGCAGTTACCTTGATGTTCAAGTTACCTTGATGTTCAAGTTTGGAACATTCAGAGTGTCGGTAACAAGACTAGTTTAGAACATTCAGAGTGTCGGTAACAAGACTAACTACATCTGTGATTATGTTATGGAGCATGACATCGACATCTTATTTCTGGTTGAAACCTGGTTGCATTCAGAAGAATCGGCTGTTATTAAAGAACTCACTCCAGCAGGATACTCGTTCTTTAACTTTCCTAGAGACAGTGTAAAAAAAAAAAAAAAAAAAAGTCAGTGACACAGAGGAAAAGGGCTGGGATGGTCCAACGTGGCTTGGAAGGATGTATGCTTGGCATCGCCGGGCGTGGCAAGAGGGCAGGTGTGTGGATCAAGGGCCGGGATCGGGTCACGGACGTCATCCATGCAGTGAGGCAAATGAGGTAGGTGTTCATGGGCTGGTCACGTAGCAAAACAAACTGATGGGAGATGGACAAAGTCAATAACTGAATTGAAAGAATAGCTTTATGTCCTACAGGCTGACAAAGAATAAGAATTTGGAATGTCAAAATCATAATAATATCAGTAACTAAATCAACACACAATTTATCTAGAAGCAGCTTTTCAGTTGGGATGGCTTAAAATGGCCAAGTTCATTGACGTTGTATTTCAATGATGATAGTACCTAAAAAAAAAAAAAAAAAAAAGTCGCTGGTCCAAAACTTTGGAATAATATTCCCATCCATATCAGAGAAGCCCGTTCAATTTTTACTTTCAAAAAGCTGCTTAAATCTTATTTGTTTTCTCGTGATGCTTAAGTTTTTCTTGTTTCTGTTTCTATTTCCTCTTGGTGTATTTTCCTGCTTCGGCAGTAGTTTGTATTGCGCTTTGATTTTGCAGTTGATAAGGCCCATTATAAGTATATTTATGTATGTATGTATGTATGTAATGTCAAAATCATAATAATATCAGTAACTAAATCAACACACAATTTATCTAGAAGCAGCTTTTCAGTTGGGATGGCTTAAAATGGCCAAGTTCATTGACGTTGTATTTCAATGATGATAGTACCTTTTTGGAGCAAATCTGAACACGTCAAGGTGACGCTAAGTCCAAAACATTTCTTTCACTGAGTACCCCCCCCCCCCGGGGTTGACAGCGTTGGGGTTCCAGCTGTGCTCCAGGCGCTTGTTGGCCGGAACATTGGCCAGGCGTGTGTAGATGTAGTTAAGGATGTTTGCAGAGGGGGTGCTGCTACCATTCGGCTCCACAGGAAGAGCTATAGGATTGTTCAGGAGGGGACGGACAGGGAGACACTATCGCCTGGACCTTTTGACGCTGCTCCAGGGGCCATCGTTCGCAAGCTGGGTTGGGACAACGGGGGGTAACAACATGGATGGTGAAAGACTGGGCCGTCTCCGGTTTACGGATGATGTTGTTGTCTTTTCTAAAGACCCAGGTCGGCTAGAAACTATGATGCAGGAACCTACTGTGAAAGCAGCGGTGTGGGATTAAACATGCGAAAAACAGAAACTGTGTTCATTTTTTGCGGCACTGGGAAGGCTGTCCGCATCAGCCAGGTTGCTTTGGAGTGAGGCTGATGGGTACATCTATCTGGGGTGCGCCATCGGTGTGGAGTATGGCCACTTTGATGAAATTAAGCGAATGACTCAATCGGGATGGGGTGCCTTTGGCAAACTGAGTGGGGTTATGAGAAGCGGCATGCCACTATCCCGGGGCGAGGGTTGTTCACCGGTGTAGTGGGCCCCCTGTGTCAGTGACAAGAGGAAAAGGCTGGGATGGTCCAACGTGGCTTGGAAGGAAAGGATGTAGCCTGGCAGCGCCGGGCGTGGCACAGAGGGGCAGATGGTGGATCAAGGGCCGGGAATCGGGTCTCACGGACGTCATCCATTTGCATGTGAGGCAAGATGGTAGGCTGTTAATGGCTGGTACACGTAGCAAAAACCAAATCTGATGCGGAGATGGACAAAGTCAATAACCTGACTGAGATTGAAAGACTAGCTTTATGTCATACAGGCGGACAAAGAATAAGATTGGAATGTCAAAATCATAATAATATCAAAGAATATAACACACAATTATATAGAAGCCGCTTTCAGTTGGAGATGACGTTGTATTCAATGATGGGATAGTTACCTTTTGGAGCAAATCTCTGAAACGTCAGGTGACGCTAAGTCCAAAACATTTCTTCACTAGGAATGATCTGTTTGTCTGTAGCAGAACAGTCTAAGAAGCACACTTCATTCCAAATGTCCACATTAGAACTGCAAAAAGAAGCTAACAGAGGTCTTTGATTCCAGTAGTAAATAATCTGGGCATCCTGTTTTCTTTAAAGGTGATCCACATTGCTCGGACGGCATATATCAAAGGAATTAGCAGCGATAATGCGAGAGAATAAAAAAAATGTGGAAATGCATATAAATCAGGGATAAGTGTGTACAATTCCATATAACTGCTATAATGTAGAAACAAACCACCAAATAGTGAAAAAATGGAAGTATTTGAGGAAATTTGTCATACCTTCTCCCCCAAATAGACATACAGCGACGGCGTCTCAAAATCTGCACTAAACAGCTGATTGTGGTTTACACCAGTACAGAATAAACAAAGATCAATAATGTTTGTGTTTAAGGTCAAAATGCATTGATCATGGTGAACAATATCACGCTGAAAAGGCTTTTTTTTTATCTCAAGTCGGAATTTTGATACGTACGTATAGAAATTACAGAATCAGATAAAAAGTACTGCCTTGTCTTTAATACACGGATTTCAAGCCAACCACTTGCAGGTTATGTTTGCATATCCATGCCAGTAACAAAAATATAAAAATATGAATTTTGATGATTTTTTCGATGTTTCGGATTAGCAAATCGCTGCTAACCCCTTTAAGCTATATACCAATGGAAAGCTTATGACTTCAGGATGCCAAAATATCTTTTCAAAAAAAAAAAATCGTATAATATAGCCGCTATAAGCCAAAAACTAACCCTATATTTCGTTGCGATTTTACGCCCAAAAAATACGCTTACGCTTTCCTTCTCTGACCTTGGCAAATTCGTGTGCACAAGTCTTATTGCGCAATGCATCTTCCAATGTAAAGGAACCCCAAATCGCTCCTCTTCTCCTGTTTTGAATTTCGCCAATATAGCGATAAATGTTGGTTGACTAGGTTCCTTGATCTCTGTAGATTGGTAAGTATAATTCCCGGCTTCATAAGTGTGCAAGAAATGTGAAAAAAAATCGCTTGATTTCTCATCGCTTACGATGAATCGTGAGTAGCGAGCAGAGCTCAGAGCCGCTGTGGTTACACGAAAGTGTGAGATTCTGACCACCACTCAATTCTCCTGGAGCTTGAAAAAAATAAATAGCTTCCCTTTGAGTTAGTGATGGAGACCTGCACTGGAGCATGGGTGGTGGACAAAACAACCGCGTGCGTATAAAGAGACACGGCTCTTCCATTGGTTTCCGTTACACCCTCTTTTTGCTAACCGATGGAAATGCACGAGGTATAGGCGCTATCAGTAGGAGTACGGAATATTCGTAATCTTCTTTTCTCAGACCGGGAAACCGTCCACAGTAAGGTTATTGAACCTTTTTTAATAAATCACCTGGGTTTTGCTTCGCTATTGGCTTTGCGGTAAAGTCTTGGCTCATCCAGCGTACATGCGGTAATTACTTTCAAAACTAGCGACATTTGCTAACCATAAAAATTGCAGTAACTGTGAAGCAAGAATTCAAGTATGTTTTAAAATGCCGACTGACCGCCTTCTCTGGGTAGAGCCATCAATCTACCAGCTACTTCAACAGTGTATCTGTATCTGTATTGCTCTAATTTCTGATTTAGTTTGATCAAATTTTTAGAGAAAACAATGGTAAGTCTTTCGAAAGCGCAGAAGCGGCGATCCAAGTAAATGAGATTTTGTTTACTTGCTAGACGATTACACAATCGGGGACGTCACCACCTCACAGCGCCGAAGTCAATAATTGACTTTCGCTGAAGTGGTGTTGCTTTAAAGACGATTTTCATTTGGCTCTTATAAACAATGTGTGTAAATGAATATGACATCGTTTTCTATAAAATCGCGATAAAATAAGCTTTCATTGTATATAGCTTAATATATGCCGTCCGATCAATGAGGGCACCTTTAGTTTAAGTAAACAAACGAGGGTTTCCATTTAGTGTTCCCAAAAATACATGATACTATATAAATCAACTAACATTAAGATATTATAACAGTGGTATAATAATACATGCAAATTCGCCAAATTGAGCAGGGTTGGTAATAATTTACTTCCATCAATTTGTTATATATCACGGTAATCCTGAATTGTGCTTCAACTGTGAAGCACGTGTGGCCTAGTAAAAAAAGTGCAGGACTCGCGATCCATTAGACCCATTAAAATCCTGAGTTCGAGCCCTACTGTAGTCAACGGTTTTGTGTGCCTGGCAAGATACTTAATCTCGATCGCCTCGTCGACCCAAACAAGCGAAATGCTGGGAGCTGCTATGGGGAATATTACATTCAAACTGCTGTGAGCTTGTCGCTTGTGAGGCGTCCTTTGAGCCGCTACCTAACTGAAGCGAAATGATTGTGATGATTTCTTGACGGCAAGTCGTAATAAATTGTCAACCACGCTTTGAGCCTGTTTCTACCGGGATTAACCGCTCTACAAACCTGGTTATTATTATTCGTATCAATTGTGTTTTTTACGAGTTACGCACATTTCAGAAATTGGTATTTTAGTGGCATTTTGCCAAATATATATGGTTAGACTATATTACAAAAGGCAACTTCAAATGTAGTGTCCCGATTTCATGGTCCATATAATCCAAGCCTATATACTTGGACAGGTTTTGTGCGAGGAGCATCCGATATTATTCATAATATCTTTTACTGACTCGATGCGTGTACAAAGGGCCCAACTGAACGCAAACCCACCTGTTGATATTACTGTTATGAATACGAATGAGCAAAGCTGTTGTAGAATTATGAATTAGTTGGCCCACCCAGTAAATTATTTTCTTACTTTTTTTGGGCCAATTAATTAAGGTCCCAGGTCCAATTGCTATAGCCCTCGGTCCCCAGGGACCCCCCCGCTTTTCCCGGAAGTGGTTTAAAAGGTTGTATCACAAGAAAGCTACTCTCCCTTTCTCATATACCCTGTGAAATCTTAGGGCCTAAAGGATGTTTGGTTTGGATATATGACGAAAATGGTGCCCTCTTATTGGTGACTAATATTTAAGTGGCATTTGGTGATCCACGGCCTCGTCCCCTCGACTTACCTTAAAAAGTTAGATTTTTATTCATCTGAACTGTTGCCTAGTAAGGTGTGCCTAATCTTAGATGCAAATTCGATCTACTTGAATAAATTCGTAATTTTGTATTTTTGTCCGTTAACGACCGAAATTACAAGACATGGTCTATGGCATTGTGATACAAACATTGCTCATAACATCAAAACGCATCATCAGAATCACTGAAATTTTAGGAAAGACCTTTTTTCTTGGGGATATCTAGTGAACCAAACAAAATTAGGTGCTAGATCACAAATTCCACATTACTCTATCTCTCACGGGATACAAAATCACGTTTTTGCTCTCACTTAAAAACGGTTTTGAAATATTGGCGCGAAACGTTAACAGATTTTGGGTTTTGGGGTACGTGAAAGCCATTTATCAGGGTGAAAAATTACGACTTTAAATCCGGGCCACCCCCCCTTTAAAACATGCCAAAAAACCCATAAATAAGCGGTTCGATTAATTTCAACACTATTGTTGTTTTCATATCCCGATGACTCCTTGACCCTCCCAACACCATAACAATCAAGATTTCGGGGATGGGTCAAGGAGGTCAATCGGGATACGAACATTGTTATTGCTTATGTTGCCCAACAGTGCCTAAATTATCGAACTCGCTTATTATTCTATTTATTATGTTATTTTTAGAGTACAGAGCCCTCAAGGTAACAACACAGTGGTTAACCACTCTACTGGGTTATCCTCGAAACTGACAGGCAACGGCTTGGGACCATCAGGGATTACCCCACTCTTCTCTTTCTCGACAACGATGTTACAGGTATGACTCTCTGTATATGGACCGACAGACTTTAACGTCCCCTCCGAGGACCCCGCATATTCTTGGACTTCCTCAATGGTTCCTTTGCCCAATTCCAAATGAACCACGGGGAGAACGGAACTCTATTTTAATCAATAGTTACTTATACAAATTAAATCCAGAATTTTGTACCCGATTAATCTCAGCTAGTGGCCCTCCCCGGGACCCCTGCAACAAGGCGAAGGAATATCCTAACCATGACCACTGCAGCTTTGCTTTTAAAACTAGTGTAAACCTTTTTTAAAAAACAGACTCTTTAATGTACTCAGTTTACTACATAATTATGGTATCTTAATATGGGCTATTCTAATAAATCTATTTAGATAAAATATTTATTGCAAAAATGGGCTGTAAGGACGATTTTCAAATAGTCATTATAGATGCCATTCTGGGCCATTATTTTCAAATTCAATTTGTTAAACGGCTTGATACAGATAAGCTTGAACTTGCAGTTTTTTATGTACAAACACTATACTAGCCAATTATACCAAAGCCGTTTAGATGAGTACTTTGTAAAACATGCCAAAATACGTAAATACCATACAAGAAATGCCCACAACTATAGTATTAATAATACAGAAAAAAGTTTTTCACTATCGCGCTGTGAGAAATTCTGGACCAAAATTAATGGGAATTCTTTGGACAATTATATCAAGACGTGTATAAAAAATATCAAGTGTTTTTAAGGAAGTCTTTCAAATCTATACTTATAGCTGCATATGAATGAGTTTTGTTGGGGCATGTCCTTGTTTTGTGTATGGTGATGCGTGTCTTTGTTGGGTGTTATGAAACTTAGGTTAGAGTAGGTGATGATTACATATGGCCTTATTAATTGGCCTCTCGATCAGCTCCTCAATATCATTTTCTTTTGTGTCTTTGTAAATTTATGTGATGATATTGAAATAAAGTTTATTGATTGATTGATGATTGATTTTGAATTTAAAACCTTGTAGTGACTTTCACACTTTATCTTTCACTTGTAATTAATCAAAAACAAAATCCATTTGGTATTTTCGGGTCAGCGCACTGTGCACTTTAGATCTGAGCTGCGCCCCTGTAGGCCTATGTAAAGAGTTATTACCGTCCCAACGTGTTGGTTGATAACACGCCCTGAATTAACTGCCCTTTGTCCCGGCCGTTTGCGCCCCTGGCACTTTCTGATCTGGATCCGCAACTGAAACCGGTTGTGAAAGCATGATATAGTCCGGGCAGGAAGCCACAGTCCGCGGGCTCCATAGACGATAAGGAATAAAGCGTGGGAACTAAGTTGCGTGAAGAGTCAAGGAATTGAGTGATTATTCTTTACCGTTTGTTAGCCGGACTATGAGTGCGTGGTGTGGCCAATAATTACTTCTAAACCGATATGTTTGGCTCAAAAAAGCCCAATTTTTGGGGTCGTTTGCATGAGTATTCTAATATACTCGCTATTTGAGTTGGAAAATGGGGAAGTTCATGTTGTATTCAAGCACCTCAACAATGTGGTGACCAAGCCCGACAACGGAGTTAGCAGGGTAAGGCGTACATGTCACATGTACATCTGGCAAAAAAAGTATCTCGGCATGTTTTTCGATCAGTACTGTGAAAAGTCAGCCATTTTGAAAGTTTCGAATACATACTGTTGTTCTATGTCTTGCCTCTTTCATTTAACACCTCGCTTTGTTAAAAAAGTGCTGCAAAAATGGCCTGATGATAGAGTGCCCCGAAAGACCAAAACCCCCCCCCCCCCCCCCAAACCAAAAGTTGCAGTTTGGGATTTTACATGGTCACTGGTGTGGTACAACGCCATAATACGGGTGTATATTAATTTTACACAAAAAGAGTGGTTTCGACTCTGAATGAGAGAGAAAGCCTAGCTACTTGCATATTGGATTCTGCGTCCGAGGGTGTTCTCAGGCATTTCCGCACGCTTTTTTTACAAGCCAGGTATTAAAGAAGAGAAGACCTAGGACAATAAAAGATTTTCGAAACTTTCAGATGGTAGGACTTTGGCCACAGTACTGATCGAAAAACATGCGGAGATACTTTTTGTGCCGGTGTAGGTATACAATGCAGTTGTGTGGAATTATTAACTTAGTTGTTAAATATGGGCAAAAGGATTGAAGAGCATTTTCATAACTTCTTCCCTTCCCTCCCCAGCCCTACACCCAATACACGTATTCAGCCATTACAGTACAAACCCTTAGCTGAGTGAAGCCTTTATAGTAAGAACCAAGGATTCATTCCACTTGACCCGTCACATATACAAGCAGTGTTGTAGATATCGTGCCAGCAAGAAACACCCAAGTGTTTGAAGTGTTCACATATAACAATGAATTGGGTTATTAATCGTGGAAGTCAGTGTTATGCAGCGAGATTCACCAAGTGCGCCGTAGTCATACAACAAGGGAATTTAGGTTTTATAAACCACGCTTGTTGTAGTTCAGTCTGGGAAACTTGCTGGTCGCTGCCTGGTTTTCGTGAACATTCGTGTTTTTTTATACGCGATTTTAGTGTATAATTGCTGTTATCAAGTTTTAGAAATCAGTGCCATGGAAAAAAATAGTGTACATTTTTTACAGTCGTTTTTAAACTTTTCTTGTGTTAGTGTGTGTGTGTGTAGGTACGTGTGTGTGTGTGGGTGTGTTATGTGGGTGTGTGTGTGTGTGTGGTGTGGGGGGGGGGGGGTTTATAAGGGTTCCGGCGGTGAGACCAGAACGGACTGAGACATATCTGACACCATATTCATATGGATACCCGATCAGAGGACCAGACCTTGGGTTCAAATTAATGGCATCGTACTTTTATCTGAGACTCGCCAGTGGGGCACTATTAATGTTATTTTACCTGGGATTTACTGTCCCTTCGAGTATTTTGATGGATGTTGCCCCATGTTCCCTCTAAAAAAAAATCTGGTTACGGCACTGTGTTTGATAGAAAAAAATTTAAATTTGAGGTTTGTACGGGAGTTTCCGTAACCTGATCCATCTGGACCACACTATTTTCTGACATACTTATGAATTCTGAAACCTTAACGGAAATCTAAACATGACAGATTTATTCCGACGGTGAAGGGTTTTCGAATTTCATAAGTGTGTCAGAAAAAAAGTGTTGTAGATAGACACGTTACGGAAACTCAAAGGGTTCGTCCGCAAACTCAGTCAGTAAATCTACGTGTATACGATGTCATGCCTGAGTGGAAAAGGTCTATTATGTAGGACATACGCATGGTTAGATACACGTTAGGGGTTAAGCATGAGGTTCGCGAAACGGCCCCCTGGTTTTTTACATTGTTTAAAACCCTTGAAAATTGTACAGCGTTTATTGGGCAATCAGCTACTGGATTTGAGTCGTGTAACGGGTCACGTACAGTGTGCCATGTTATGTATCCACAAATTCAGTAGTCACTTAAATTATACCTCTGTGTAGCTATTTGTAAATTACCTGAAATCATGGCAGAGGTCGCTACCTACCGGGCCCCGACGAATAATGTAGACATGCGGTTACGAAGTTAAATTATTTGTTTGGCAGGCCCTTTGAAATTGATGTATGTATCAAAGTGTCAGAAATTGAATTACTGGGTCCAGTACGAATTTCTCCACATAAATATATGATTTGTAGTGCTGGTTTGAACTATAACGGACTATCTCGTCTATGGCGTTTAATTTGGACGCCATCTCGGATATCTTGGAACAGCCAGGGCCCAGAGCTGGCAGGAATGATTTTTAATGAGGTGGGTGGAAGACCCTTTTAACCCTGTTGTCAGCTGATCGCGTTGTTTTCGAGTAAATAAACCTGTGCTCCCAGCCTTATAACGTTCTTGTTCTTCATGGTAAAATACTTTTTCGTACTAAAAAGCATTTTAATTATGGGCCCGTTTATTAATGGAAATGGATTGCCTCCATCTCAAAACGTACTTTACAATGACGGAAGATAATAATAACTTTGGTGGGAAAGTACATAAAACTAATTCTTCGTTATAATATAATTGTGGTACGAAATTCTTAAACTGCAATTTCTGGCAAATGTATCATTTCATTCATTTAATTTTATTAAAAACATTTAATTTTAATAATTATTTAAATTACCATATTTTCAGTTTCAGTTTTCAGTTTTCAGTTTTATTTATGCAGCATAACATATCTAACGTGACAGAAATGTCTAATACAGTATCTTATATAATAATACATATGAATCAATTGTACACTGTAATAAGATGAACTGGGGAGGGATATGATATGCTAGGACCAGTAATGGACACCCGATAGGGCTTCTGGTTATTGCTGGCCCTGTTATACATACCAGTCAATATATTCAATATTACCAAATGAATACAAGTAAGGGTGATATAGAATATTACAAGGAGACTATTACTAACTCAAAGAACAGAGCAAACAAAGACAAACAAGTAATCTAAGCTAAACAAACACTTGACTGTAATACGGGATACGGGGTTGGACAAGAAGGACATACTTTTCAACTGTCGTTGCTGAAGGTATGAATACTTTTCATAATGATGAACAGAGATCTACGGGGTAGAGGTGAGAAACGGTAAGGCATAGAGATATAAATGATAAGACCGGGTGAGGAGGAGATCAGGACTTGGGGCGAAATTTAAAAAGCTTGTACTGGTTGATGAAATGTTTTTTCCAATTGAGCTTTAAAAGTAGTTTGTTTTGTAATTGTTGTGATGCTTCTGAAGATCATTCCAAAGTTTTTGCGCCGTGATACTGAATAATGTGCCTTTTCAGAGAATATTTTTGGGGAAGGGAGAGAGTTTGTCGGCTTGTCTGTATAGAGCTGTGGATTTGTCTGTTTGGTAAGTAATTGCCTGAAGTTCGGTAGTAAATGATTGTTGTGATAGTCAATCATGAAGAAGCTCTGTTTGAATTTGGTTGAGGTGCTCTAATTTAAGTGTTTTCAGTTGAGCGAAATAATGGCAATGTGTGAGTTCTGGGGGGTGAGATTGTGATAGTGACGAATGCCCATTTCTGTGGATGTTTTAGTTTGGTGAGTCGTGAATGATAGTTGGAGGCCCAGATGATGTTTACAGTAGCTAAGGTACGGGAGAACTAGTGTGTTGTAAGTGATTTTACAGGTGTATTCTGGAAGGTGGTGTTTACCTCTGTAGATTGCACCAATTGCGTGAGACGCATTGGTCTTGACAGAGGTTATGTGTTCATTCCGTGTTATTTTGTCGTCGATTGTGATGCCAAGAATTGTTGGAGTGTAACTGGGAGATTGTCTGTTATCCTATTTTAAATTTGGTTATGATTAGTGTTGTTGAAGAAAACATGTAGTTTAGTTTTTTTTAAATTTGAATTACTGAGAGAAAGTTTTTAGCCACCCCAAACCAGGTCAGTAATTTTTTGCGAGTTCGTGCTTCATGTTGTTTAAAAGTGCATTAATGTCGGGTTTGAAAGAAAAATGTTTTGTGTCATCTGCAAATAAGATTAGTTTAAGTGTGTTATGAGATGTTGGTGATGTCATTCATGTTAAATGAGAAAAGTAGGGTCGCAAGGATTGAGCTTGCGGGACGCCAACTGTGATAGTTTGATGATGATGCGGTCGGTGGAGTAACGTAGACTGATTGTGAACGGTTATTAGGTAACTCCTGAACCACTTCCAGGCTACTCCACTGACAATACCGTAATGATAAAGCTTGTGAAGAGTCAATTTTTGTTGTATGGTGTCGAAAGCCTTGGAGAGCTCCAGGAATACCCCCATGGTGTTGGAGTTTATTTTTTAGTGAAGGTTTAGGTTGGTTGTTAGTTCAAGGAGTGCCATGTAAGTCGAGCGTTTGGGCCTAAAACCCGTCATTGTTCATCGACAGAATATTGTGCTTGTGTTGAAGAATGGAGACAGACGTGTGTACATGACTTTTTCAAGTGTTTTGAAACGATGGAGAACAGAAATGGGCCTGTAATTTGCAATGTTATGTGCAATCTTTTTTTTTGTTTAAATAGGAATGACTTTTGCTGATTTGAGGCGATCTGGGAAGGTTCCGGTAAGAATGTGATTGGTTAAATAGTTCATCAGAGGCTTTACGATGTTATCATATGATTTGTTGCAATCCCAGGATCTATCTTCGGTACCACGCCCCTTTTTACCAGGTTTTAAACAGTGCGAGTTTGTGCATTTCATTCATCAACATAACGGGGTGTCATGAAAATTGAGGTGAATGTGTTTTTTTGGTAGGTGTTTGTTTTAATGGGTTTATTTGGAAGGTGGAATTTTGCTAGCTAAGTTTTGCCCATGTTAGTGAAGTGATCGTTTGAATGCGTTAGCTAGTCAAGCGGTCAGTTATCTGCTATTATTTGAGTTGAAAAGGTCAGGTGTTTGTTTAGTGATACCTTCACTGAATGTTGTTGAGGAATGTCCAAGTTTTTTGAGATCATTTTTTTTAAGTTTTCTGAATTTGTTCTTGAGTGTTGTGTTTTTCTTGGGCAATACGACTAATATACCACAGGATGTCCGAATAATTGGTGATTTTTGCTACTCACATCTTGGAAGTAAAACTTCTTCCACCATAATTTTTAAAAAAACATTATAATTAAAATTTCTTGGGGTATTTCAATTTCAGAAGTTGCACATTTACGAGAAAAAGATGAACCTTTGAATGAATATATATCTGAAAAATAAAACATTGCAGGAGATACTGTTCTGGCCAAAGCCGTTCACTTCCGCGGTGTTCGAATTGGTTGCACGGTGAGCGATTTTCAGCGCATCAGCCAATCACATACGATGTAATGAAATCGTCTGATACTATACTCGCATCACAGCTGGCAAGAAATGCGACGGACTTGCCGATCCTCGCGAGGGCACCGAAAACTTTTTGCGTTTTTCATGTGGATCTCACTGCTCAACCGGTGAAATCTTTCAGGTACGACTCATGGTGCTCATTTTTTAAATGTGCTCAAAGATGGAAGCGGTTTAGATTGTTTTGAGGGCAAGGTGGCACTGGAAATCCGAGGCTAAACTTGGCATAATTCTCGACTCTGTTGACTTTTCACAATACTCAGTAAATGATCACGAGCACATGAATTTACCGATACCGCCATTGCCAAATTCCATGCGAAGTTGCTACACAAAGTTTCTGTAAAAACGATGATAGAGCGGGAAGAGAAGAATCGTAGAAAAGTATGAGGTCAGGATGATCAAACAAAAGGATAAGTTATTACTTCTTAGCTCTAGACTTTTGGGTCACCATATACTCAATGGTATCACACAGCGGCTAGGGACCGATCATGAGCTCGGTCCAGGTACCACGGTGATTTTATTTTATAATGTCAATCACTGAAAAAAAAAAAACGCCAAGCACACTTATTGTTTACAATCAGAAACAATTTTAAACTGGGGTAGGCCTAGCTCCGACAGTTTTCAGACTTTTTCCTGCAGTCTATTGGAAATTTGAACCCCTGCATTGCCAAAAATTATACAAACATGAGACTTTTGATGTAAATTATTTTCTCGTCGGTTGTTTGCTATGAAGTTTGAAAGAATTTAGTATTGTGCCAAGTTAAGTTCATCCTATCCCACACCTGCGTATACATGTTCGGCGGTGCTTATAAAAGGAACTTCTACCGTGATGACTTTTTATTTGTGGCGTCCTCCGCATCACGGTATAAGCCTTTCCGTATACAATAACCTGTAGCAGTGTAAATGAATAGGCTCCAGAGGAAAAAAAGTTGTCGCAAATATTCTGAGCTAATAAAATTGTTTCATATTATCCGCTCGCAAAACAAGGCACACACCTACCTGAGAAGGGCCTTTTATCATAATAGATGCTAAAATTTCATAATTAATAATTAGAGATACAAAATTCAGGGAAATCCTTCCATATAATGTATAGTTCCACAACAGTGATGACATCTGTCATACTGGCGGCCATTACTCAACATGTGAAAGCAAATGTAGATTTATATTTTGTTGATTTTCTAAGCCTTTTTTGGCCAATCACTGGTCGATGATTGTATTATTTTTTTTATCTGCTGGTAGAACATCTTCATGACTTTGAATATTTCGATGTCCCGTGTACTCTTATTCCAGTGTCATAAATAAAACGTTCAAAAATTTGTTACTTTTTTTGATTCCACTGTTTGAAGAGTTACAATTTTACCCCATGTGCATATTTTGAGCTAAGAACTGCTGTTAACTAATCTTGTTTTTTATTTGATCATCAACACCTTTTTTAACCCTTCTAACCTGTACTCACAATATGTGCGAAAGTGGCATAACTAAAAATGAGTATATTTTATATTGGACAATGGTATCTTTTTATGATACATTTTCTTTAAATATGCACATGAATTTTGGAGAACATATACCAAGAAATGTTCCAAAGGTTTCTTATGGACAAGCAAGTACAACATAAAACCAAAAACTAAGTTTTGGACTTGCGTACTACTGTAAATCCACCCTATAGAGAAAGCATAATACTTTGATTTCTGTCATACACGACTGAAAATACTCTATTTTGTTATTACCTAAGCTAGTCAGCTTATTCATTGTGATCTAAACCGGTAAGCATTCCAAATGGCAATAAACCTGGATTCCTAAAAGAGAGTAAAGATATGCGTCCTTTCTGGAAATGTCTCAGTTTAAGATGGTGTAACGTGGTTTCACAGTATCATAGGATAGTTGTGAGGACAATCAGCACACACCTTTTTTTCAATAAGTGATTAAAACACTTATAGAAGAAACAATGTCTGTGTTCATTTGTGAATGCTTGGTCTGAAGTCCTATTTCGAGGGTTACAATCAGAACGACGTAACTCAGCACTTGAAAAGAAATATTAAAGAATTTCTTTAATTCTGCTGTTCATAATTTAAAATTGTTCTTTGTTTGCTAAAGTTTATATAATTTTTGCTTACATTACCATATATGAGCTTTATGATATGTTTTACATTTTGAGTAATTAATAGATTTGCTTACTAGAAAATATTAAACCTCACATTTCTCAAAAGCAGTTTTAACAGCTGAATTACATAAATTCTTTCATATTCTTTCAGTGCTAGTTGCGTCCTCTGATTGTCAACCCTCATTTGGTCTTTCATTGAAGTGCTTTTCCGATTTGTGTCTAATGTTTTTACTTGATAATTATAACTTGCCTGTGCCACACTCGCCACCACATATTGAATCAAACAACTTAAATTATGGGTTTGATTGCTAAATTTCAGGACGACATTGAGAAAAAATGCAGCCTTTAGTTTCATCCAATATCTAAACCGAGATTATTCCACCCGTGTAATAGGCCCGAATTAGTCCTAGCGTCAAGACTTCATATGGGATATGAGCCCATTAGTCAGTCAGGCATATAATCCCTTGAAGTCTTGAGACTAGACTAAGTCAATGCAATATTACACAGAAGAATGACCACAATTTATGCTTTCCTAAGCACATCCTCACAAGCGCCTTCAATTTAAAAGTAGTCTATATTGATGTTCATCTGCAGGTAGAACGGAAAAATTAATTTTCCAGGAAGCAAATCAGGTGTTATGGAAAGTATGGCCCAAATCCCTCCTTTTTAATCTTTTATTTGTTTTTGAAAAAGCAAATTACATACCATCAAAACCAGAATTTTTTGGCCAGGAAGATGCTTTCCCGATCTGCTTGTATCAGTGGCATGATAAGGTTAAAAATATACCATAAGCAAGAAAAACAGGCTTCTCAAATGAATAAAATCTGTTTTTTGGGGCTGACTTTCGTGGAAATTCTGAAATCAAAATGGAAAAATCTTAGCAAAATTGGCTCTAATAACATTATTTTCGTTATAAAATAAGCACCCTATAAGCAACGCTACTTTAAAAAAACAATGGAATAATGGTCTACAAATTATTTTTAAGGTACATTTCATGATACAGCACTTCTGTTTATTCATGTTCCTAGGGTTTCCTTGTGAATAGCTTTTCACAACTTTAGTTGATTCTGTCTTGCGTTTTGTGTTAAAGCAATGGTTTCCACTGGCGGGGCGATGGGCCATTGTGGCGCGTACTTTTCTGTACTTCTGTCCGTATTTCAAAATTTCCAAATATGGCATTTATAAGAATAGGTACACGTTTTCCTAAGGCTACGGTTCAGATATAAAAAATCTCAACTCTTTAGGTTGAGTAGGGTGCCAGTGGACTAGATTGGTGTCCCTTTAAGCACCAAACCCACTATAAAATTGGTTTAGGAAAACAGATGTTACCAAAATATGTCCAATAAGAATCCATATAAATATCAATAATTCAATTTTCCAGAATGAATAATGACCCTAAAGGGGATGATAAATGCCCTCAGTTTGGCTTTTGTAATGCATACGTTTTTTTAAACTCCAGGTAAAAAAAACACCCTGAATATCTAATGGTGCATTGTACACTTTATTATATATTTGACTTCTGCTTCTGCATTTAATTAGTACAAACTTAGGGATGGCGCCATTAGACATAACACTTAGTGGACCAAGCGGGTTTTCACTCCCGTTGGTGCCCAGGGGGAGGTTCCATGGACCCCCCAAGTAACCACTTTCCCGAGGGAAGTTTTGCACCAAACTTATACCTCCATGTGAATGGTCATAAACACCCCAAATTAGTAGCAATAAAAATGAAATTGTTATTTGGGTCTGCAAATTAGGGGCAAAACATTGTTTTCAAACGCGCAATAAATTGGCAAAAGACGAAAATTCAATGAGCCTTGCGCTTACATCAAACTTTTTTGAAAACTTTTTTATGTTGATAATACTCGAGATCAAATTACCTATATTTAACAAAAAACTTGAGTTTTAGGAATCCTGTATTTTTAACGGGTGTTGCAAAATACACATCATTTTCCTTCCATATACTTTGTACAGTAAACGGTTTAGCAACTCCACATGAAATTTGATTGTTTCAGGCTCCAAAATAAGAATTTGGGTGGGCAAGGCAATTTTGCCGCAATTGTAAAAGGGCACCAAGGAATACATTTTAAAGAATAGCAATTTTTTAGGGCACCAAGGCACATGGTAGGGGCACCTAGTGTCTTAGGTTATTTGGAGCCTGTTGTTTTCACACATAAAGGGTTTAATTATTTTTTAAAGTTACTATTAATTGTTTCTATATGTATGTGTGAACATATTCAGCAAAAACAAATTTGCTTTGGTTCTTTGATTTTTTTTAAATATCTCAGTTGACTTCCGTTAGTGCCCGGGGGGGGGGGGGGGTCCCATGGGACCGCACTACCATTAACGGCTTAGCCCGATTTTAAATTTTTTTTGGTATTACAATAAGCGTCATTTAAAAGTCAGACAATTACAAAAAAATTATCGGCGCATAAAAAAAAACCAACGAGTAAAGCGGCCAGCGCGAAAACAAATTTGGAGGGTCCCTAGGACCCCCCCCCCCCTTGGCCATTAAGTGTTAAATGATTCATAAGTTTTTTAAAATAAAATGCCCACCAGTGAACACGTTACACACAAACTCTCTACAACAATGACTTGTAAATTAACCTTAATCGCCAAAAAATATATTTATATTTTCATTGAACAAGAAAAATCAAGCCTATGCACCCTTCCTCTCGAGGTTAAAATGTAACATACCTTACAAATGAGGGTGCTATAGTTGGGGAAAAACTTGGAAAGTTTCATATAGAAATTCGAATATGATGATCCAAAAAGAAACAAAATTTAGAATAAATGTCGATATATAATGATAAGATATCTTTTGGAAGGTTTTATGATCATCAGAAGAGGGTAACCTACTACAATTAAACACCCTTCCCCCGTTATATGGAAAATACATGGCCAAAAGTTGGTATACACTTATTTTATAGTTTTAAAAATGCACCTCTTTGTCTTTTTTGCCCTAGCAAATCCGGTACAGAGGCATTCTGTTTGGGCCTTAAATATTCACTAATATCATTGCTGATAATACCTGAAAGTGTTATGCATTATAACAAAGTCCAATAAAGCCTAATCTTGATCTAATTATCCCTTTAATTCTGTTAAAACACGGGATAGCCTGGGTTATAGCAGCCCGACGGTGAAACAGATTAAAATTCAACTCCATTCGCTGAGTCCGGTTACCGGCTGCATTATCCATACAAAGCGGTGCTCCAAAAACGCCCAGGCGGTGACTGGTCATTGATATTCGTACTAAAGTGGATTTAGAGGTTGCGAACTGGGTAAGACCAAGGCCGAATCTACGCTAAAATGGACTCATTTGGCCCCAAGTTTGACTATCAATTTCATTTAATCTAACAAACAGACCTCTACAGCGTTTTGGCATATAGGTAGAAAACTCTATTTGGGGCAAAGCAACTTTCTCATCCAACAAAAATGTTGGATGAGGAAATTTGAGAAAAAACAATTTGAAATTTGACTAGTTTAGGGATTTTTGTTCAAATGGCCCGTTGCCTTTCTCTTCAGCACACCACAAGTACTTGATCGCGTGGGAAGAGGATTATAGTCGCGTTGGGATGTTTGTTTGCTCAGAGATGGACAAGTATATTTAGCTAGTCACCCATCGCCAAATATCTTTGCCCATCACCGAGCGACGAGTTCGGTGATGTTGTTTCATTTGCATTCATATTCAACATCGTAAATAAAGCCACAAAACCAAATCTGAAAATGAAAGGCCGAAGTATGGAAAGGAGGAGAATTGGTGCAGGTGCATGTAATGCTGTTGTCCGGAGATCATGCTGCAGCACCAGCCATGGCACTGCCATGACTACATGTGCTGAAGATAGTGAATGGAGTGGGTGTACTCCCACGAAGCGTGCAGTGCGTGAGTCTGTCTATCATGGGTTATATCCCACTGACGCAGATTCGATCTGTGTAAGTGGAGTGTGAGCGGAGGTGTGGGCATGCAGAATCACCAGCACCATTCAAAGGCTAGACGGGCGAATCGTTGTGAAATGCAAAGTGCCCAAATGCTGTTGTAGGATGTGTTTTGAGTTTTTCATTACTATAGCATTGGTTTATGGTTTCACTGTTAGTCTACGTTCAACCAGCTGAACCAGCAACGCCATAAAAATTGTAGTGTACATCAACAGGTAGTTTGGGTGCTTACACGAACAACTTGGCCAGTCACAGCCTAAGATAAGACCCACCCAACATGGAAGATCTATCACAGCAACCGCGGACTGGAACACTGTGGGACTATGCATGCATTCAGCAGTTGGATAGTCAGTCATGCATCATAAAGGGGGGGGGACCCGATATTCATGGTCCGATTTTTAGGTTTCGGGATGTTCTTGTTTGGTCACCTGTGACGTCATTGTTTGACCACTAACTCACTGACGGAATAAAGATTGTTAACGGAATTAAAGCACATGATGCGCTGGGTAGTGGTTCAATCTGAATCAGGGCCAAACAAGATATTGCCTTGGTTTCTCCCTAACATGGAATCGTATTGATCAAAAAAACATCAGATACAATTTTGAGTAAATCGCCCAGCCATTAGATATTAGAAGCCCCCCAAAATGTGTATTAAATTTAGAGAATAAGGTTTATGATTGGGATCCGCTACTCGCTTGATGACTAATTTAAACCAAGCGTTACGCATTATTTTTAAGTGTGGAAGAATAATGGTGTCGCAGGTGCCAATTCGTGTAAAGAGAGTACCGTGTGTGAAAGCAGATATTGTTCCAGCGGGAACACAGTCCGGGCCCAGAATAAAGCGTGGAAACTAATGTTGCGTGAAGGTGTCAACGAATTGAGTGCTCTTTCTTACCATTGTACCCGGACATGAGTACGCCCAGACGATAATTCTACACGGTTCCAAAAGGACATTTATAAAGCGCAAGACTCCCAGGCTGCCCGATGGTCGCTCACTGCGCTGTTGCCTATATTTATATCGCCATCAGAAAAATCGTCACTGTCAAATAATTTCGCCTAAATCATCAAAAATCTAACCTTTATCCTTTAAACGCTTTATCCATTAAAGGCTGACCTCAGAGATTTATATAAATATAATTTCATTTTGAGTAGAAATGAAAATAGTCATCAAGAAATAAGATTAGTCACTTAAAATGTTCCAATTCCAAAGTGCGAGAGATGAATCGGGTTTTCCGTTTTAATGCATTAACATTTTATGCACAGTGTAACAAGTGCCATAGGATACCGTATTGTATAACAAAAATTTCGGATCCAGAACCCCCTGAATTTGATAACAAAGTTGTTGGATTTTCATATGAATGTCTTCGATTTGAGCTTAGTTATTCACACATGAAGTATATGGACCAAGCATTATGTACATGCAAAAAAAAACACGATTTTGTTTGCCTGAAAATTGAGTGCGCCCTCATCGTGAAATCTCCGAGTCAGTCTGGTCATCTTTAACCCAATTTTTGCGATACGTACACATGCATAGGTGCATGTAACTTTCTATATGTGCATGTACTTGTTTGTACCCTGCATGTTAAATTTAAACTTGTGACTTCATATGATTCACTATGCAATTTTGCTTATTTCATAGAGAAGTCATTGAATTGCTGAAATTGATAAATAAAATTTCAGCCAACTGTCAATAGTCTAAATGTACCAGATTCTGATATGAATAAAGGTGAGCAGAAGTAGTAGCACCAACCCATGTTTACCTTAGCTGTGCATTGCAGTGGCGGCACCACTGGGGGCTTCCAAAATTTTTTTCTGACCCTCTAGTTCCCCCCCCCCCCCCCCGGCCGACGAAAAATGAGGGACTTTTTTGACACAAATTTGGCGATTTTGGGGCCAAAATCGCAAATTTCATGAAACTGACGAGTTGGGCCAAAAATTGTGTTAAAAAATTCCCAAATATTTGATACTTCCCCCCAAAATAAAAATTAACTTGTGCCATTCACTGTGTTTCCCCCAGAAAGAGGTCGGCGCCTGCCACTGTTGCATGCACTTCTACTATGTCCATGTAAATTGTTGAAGTACATGCACCGGTGCATGTAATTCTTAAAAATTGTAATTCGAAGCCTGCCGCAGGTATTTATCAGCAATCAAGCAATTTGCTTTGGCTGAGTTTTCTGGTCGGATCACGGGAGATAAAAAACTGAGTGCCACTGCTGCTAATTGTGACCTTTTCCCGTCCGGAGGACCCTAAAGCTGGTGGACTGAAGCTTCCCGGGCATGAAATTTCAATTTTAAATCACGAATGAGTTTTTACTTACAAGGTTCTATCGACTGCATTTTGATTTTTGCTGAGATAATAACATTTGAAATGTAAATTGCTAAGGTTTTAAAATTATAAATTTGTGTAGTTTAAAGGGTCCCACTTATGGTAAATTTCTTTTGTTTTCATTGTTTGTTTTTTAAATTTTAAAACATCAGTACTACAAAATGACGAAAAATGTTATGAAGCAGTTAGACTTGAATAGCAACTCAAAATTATAATAAGGTCAAGAAGTCATCCATAGTTTAATATTATTGTCCCAATCAGGAAACTACAATGTGCAGTTATTTTGTGCAGCAAGCTCTAAAGTTAAGTTAGAAGCACAGGGCAGGTGACTTTAATTGCATTTCAAATACTGCAACCATGCTGATAGCTGTGTATGTAATACAGGGATTTAGAGAATAAAAAAGGTATTGTTTTAGCTCGCCGTTGTATCTATCCGCGTCATATCACACAGAGGCAGAATTATTTTCAAGGGGCACTACCCAGTGCTCGATTAGAGGGGTTTACCATGCACCAAATGCATGTAACTTTGGCTATGTGCAGCAGAAATTTTCCTGTTGCATTGCATGTAAATTGTTATTTTCAGCCATTTTTAGGAAAAAATCAGGGTTGTGACACGTAAATTTTATTTTCTAAAGCGAGCCCTGCACTACCTGATCATCAGCCTTGACCCAACAAACCAGAGATCATAGTTTGTTTTCAATTTATATTTAATTGTAAATGTAAATTATACCGGTTCCGATGTATCCGCTAGGAAAGCGAGAACACCTGCCGGACCTAAGACCTATAGATAATAACTATCCGCTCCTCTGCCAACCCTGCTTGTTAGATCAGTTGGGAAGAGGCCGTTGCTTAGTAATACGGGTGGGTCGCCGGTTCAATTCGGCCAAAGCGCACATGGGGTTTTTTTTCACACTACCGTGCGCTGGCCAATCTCCAGGAAAGATTAATAAATATTCATAACATATTGGTATAGTTGCCATAAGAGATGTCAAAGTGTGGAAGCAAACAGTGAAAACTTGATGAACATGACTACATTTCCCGCACATAAAATCGTGGCCAGCGTGGAACACTGGTACGCACGTAGCAGCGCGGCAATGCATGGGCGTATTTTACGCAGCTCTGTAAACGAGATGCAAAGCATGTACGCTGTGTCTTGCGCTGAATGCCTTATGTGCGCGGAAGAGGTGTCTACTCTAAGCCCAAAAAAAAAAATTGTTGATTGTCCTCGTCCGACCGACCCTAAGTTTGGAAATCAGGAAAAGTTTTTTTGTTCCCTTTTATTATTATTTTAAAACAAATAAACAAAATAACAAATTTGGAAAATTTCCTAAAAAGTTTTTTTTTTTTTTTCATTGAACATTCAAAAATGTTAAAAAAAAAATGCTGTTGTTGTAAACAGTTTTCTTAGCATGGTAGTTGGGTTTCATAAGGTTTATACAAAGATGCTTTTTGAAGTACGAATCAACTTTTTTAGTGTTGGATTAACTATTAATACAACACAAACAGGTTTCAATACAGTTTGCTAGTGACATTAAAAAAATAAAAAAAAAAAATAAAAAAAGTTTTCCGATTTTTCCGACCGACCCATAAAAAAAGTCATCTATGGACAATCCAAACAATTTTTTTTTGGCCTAATACGCTGGCCACAATTCTTCTGGAAACTGTAGTGCACGGTTCCGTAACGTATTTTGGTGAGGAAATCTAAAATTTAGCGATTTAACTTAATTATTATATACTGTTGTATTGAAATTGAATTTAAAAACATTATATTCAGAGCAATGGTGAGTGGTTTCTCTTGCTAGTATGGACCTTTAAAACTGTAATTTTGTGTTTTTGATAGAAAATGAAGGATTTCTCTACCGGTGCAAAATTTTGGCACGCTTTAGCAAAGTTGCAAAAATTCGGTAACATTTTTGATGTGGTACTTTTTTTTTAGCTTTACAACAACCCTCGTCTACCGAAGGGGGGGGGGGGGTAACCACCCCCCTCCTTGGGAGTTTTGTTACAAAAACTGGCTCAAGGTAGACGAGGGTAAATGCATTAGATTCTCATTTATTGATTTTGTTCATCGAGTATTCTTTCTAATAGTACATACATAGGGATAGAAATTCCAAACATGATGATTTCCACCTCTAGAGTGGTATTGGGCCATGATCCCAGTTTTACATATAAAAAGTCTGAGAACTGAATGAGTCTAGACTAGTTGAAGCAGTTGGGGTTGTAACTGTATACCTTAACACTTTGTTCTGGGATCAAACCCAGGTATCCTGAGGTATTCTTTAAATTATAAAGCCACAAACGTCAAATTCTGAACGTTAAAAGTAAGAGATTTTTATCCCATATTTTTGTTATGATCCCGGGTGCAGATCGTACTCGCAGGGAGCTTCACAGCGGATTGAAGCGTCCAGCGCTGTTTTAGCAACTTTAATATGATATGCGCATGCCTCAAACAAAATCGTGTTGCCCGTCATGAAGTTGTCCCTGTTGACCGGAATTGATGAGATTACTGACCTTCACCCCTGCCAACCCATTAGGAATCCTTCCATGCTTTCACGTTAACGACTGCTGAATTCTGCAAATTCCCTCTGCGGGACCTTTGGCCAATCCGTCACCATTTTCAAGGTAAGTGCACTTTCAATTTGCCATAACCCGCCTAATTAAATGTATTCTATCCCTCCCCGTTCGATCTGTGCAAAAATTTCGTACTTCGTCGATATACGTAACCTAGAACCTTTCCGTTCATCTTTCAATCGAACAGCCTAGGTCCACTATTTTCAGTATGAAAATTTTGAAAACACGCCCATTTGATAATTTTATCACAAACTCTGGGAGTTGGTCCAACTATATATTTTGACCACAATTTTGACGCCGAAAACCCTTCTAGAAAATTGATAAATAGCCTTTCTCCCCGCCCACCCCCAATCTTACCCCTACCCCAATTGTGTTTTGCGATTGGGCTGTCAGAAACACAGGTGCACTTAGTGATCAGGAATATCATCAAGGAGCTTTGTGATTTGTGGGTGTGTGTGTGTGGTGGCGTGGATGTGTGTGGGGGGGGGGGGTGTGGGAGGGAAATAAACCTGTATTCTTCTATACAATCTGCGGACATCATGTCAAGTGATGACGGTCCACGGTGTCGACCTCATAGTTTAACTCTAATTTTAATCATCTTAGGGTAAGGGAAATGGTTTAACAGCAAGGGGGCGCCCTCTGCTCAGAACCCTGCCCAACCCCCCACCCCCAAATGAAGTGACAGTTTGTACGGCTATGGAGTAGGACACAAATTCTCCCCCTCACAATATGCCTCGGCACCCTTTCTGCATGCCCCTCCATTGCAACTGTTGGTTGCGCCACTGGGTAAAGGGTTAGGGTTAGTGTTAGAAAATGACTTTCTCTAACCCTAAATACAGGAGGCGACGGGGTGACTTATCCTGTTGCCAAATTGATATAGGCCTGAGGCGCACATCTTCTATATAAGAACTTGTATTTACTCCATGCATAATTTCCCTTATTCTTAAGTCTAACCTCTTTCAGGTCTTATAGTTCACTGAATATATGGGCCTGTGTGCATCTCTAGCCTGCAGGAAATGATTAGTTCAGAATTTATGGCATCCATAACTTCACAGGCCTGCGTGACATCTTATTATCTAATAAAATGATAGTTAAGGTAAATTTATAGCATTCGGCGCAAATCTTCATATCTAAAGAAAAATGTTACCCATATTTCCCACATTCTTCAAGCCCTGCCTTCTTTCAGGGCCATTCTTATTTTGTTTTTTCTAGTCACTAAATTATAGGACTGACTGCGCACCAGTTCTGAAAGACTAGTTAGTCAATTTATTGACCTACGACGCAACCCTCTTGGCTAAGAAATGATTGTTCAGTAAATTATAGGCCCACGACCTATAAATTATTGATAGTAAGTCCGTCAATAAATTCTAAAGAATGCGGCGTAAGCTTCTATTTGAGTAATTATTATTAGTAAATTGAAGGCCTGCGGCGGACCCTTTAATGACAATGATCATTCAGTAAATATTAGGCCTGCAACGCAATCCTTTACCTATAGAAATAAGTTCCGTAAATGTACTAGGCCGGACGGCCACAATCCTTTTAGCTAAACAATGATTATTTCAGTAAAATTTATCAACTGCGTCCAAACCCTCTTGGCTAAGAATGATGAGTTCAGTTTTATGCCCGCAGTGCAATCCTCTTACCTAAGAATTAATGATGAGTTCAGGCGGACAAAACGGAATTAGTTTAGCTAAGAAATGATTAGTTCAGTAAATCTATAGACCTGTGTATCAATCATCTTAGCTAAGAAATTGCTTAGTTTCAGTAAATTATAGGCCTGGAGGCGCATCTCTCTTCTAGTGAAAAAATGCTAACATGGCTGGGGCGTAACTCTTATAGCTGAGAAATTATTAATTGAAGTAAATGTATTATACACATTAGAACGCAATCCGCTGTTGTTCTATGGTTATGTTGAACCTCGTCTTCCAAGCCTTTTATAAAACATGTTTACGGGGCCCGGGGGAGGTTATAACCCCCGCGGAGTTCGTTATTAAGCATCCAATGCTTATGATTTCAAGTGTACAGTCCTCTTTCCACTTTCCTATTGCATACCAAAATAAGTACCAACTATACCTAGGATGCGACATGACGTCATAAGTTCACAAATCAGAAAATAGGCGGAAATCCAATTTTTTGCTAAAAAGGTTGGAATATCGAATTTCCATGCGATTTGCCAGCTCTAAATGGCAATTGACTAGTATTACAAAACATAGATTAAGCGCCATACTGTGCAGTTGTATTTTAAAAAAAGCACCATCAAAATTCTGGATGGCAAACCACCCTCGTACCCTTTGATTGATGGGCATACCTTATATAGTACCTTCACATTTTTGTCCATTAATGAACGGAAAGAATGAGGAAAAGGTACCCAGATTTCTTTTTACAAAAGCTTTTGGCATTTTAACGCGCCGGAGGAAAGATCACGGGGAGGGTGGTCAGGTAAACCACCACTTGTCAGGACGAGGGTTAAAAGATATCATAGAAAGCGGAATATAAACCAGGAATGGCAATTCCTTTAAGTGTAATATAATACGAACCCTTAATATCATTTGAAAATGATCTGAAAATCCGGGGGAGGGGGGGATTCTCACTGTTGGTTTGGGTAGGATGTGCGGCCGGGTGTTTGAACCACTACCCCGAAAAATATACCAAAAAAGAAAGATTTGCTACCTTATACCTGCTGTGGTGGAGAGAAGGTGGAGATGCTAATGTTTAAATGTATTTTGAGCCATTCAGGCAGCACTGTTTTTCACATTTGTGGTTTGTAAGCATTTTTCATACCTAATTGAAATCTGTAAAAAATTACTTGAAATGGAAATGCATCCCTTTCTATACCAATTTTCAAGGAAAAGTGACCGTTCAAACGGCTGCTGTGAAGAAACCGTACTTTCCCGTTACCCCTTTTCACTCAACAACACCCCAGGCGGACAAATGACCTACCATTATAACTGTTCACATATTGCTTGCCATATGTTTCCTCTTTGTTAACTGTGTAAACACACCTGACCTAGTTCGGGGGGGGGGGGGGGGGGGGGGGGTTGGGGGGGGGTTCGGGAAGTATCTTCTATTCAGTGGTGCCAAAAAGTACCAACATTCAATTCCCAATAGGTTTACTTCTGTGAAGTATATTGAACGTACCACCCTCGCAATTACCGTGTGTCCAAAAAAAAAACGCAACACTTGGTCGCAGGCGCCATAAGTTTGAACAAAAGAAACGGGACTACTTATCTTGTTGCAAGGTAAGATGGGGCTGTAAGCTAATATTCCTGAAAGTTCATAAAGGTAGGACAAATATGTTTTAAGGTGTGACCCCAACAGTCAAGTAACCCGCGGAACCCATTTTACAAAAATGAGAGCTGGTTACCACAAGACTGGCCAATGAAGGAAAAGAATGGCAAATACAATACGGTATTGATTGCAATCAACATTACTTGCCCAAATTCTTGCAGAACAACTTACTGGGTCAAATGACGCATTGAATAATTAGTATTTAACTGATAATGATAGAATACATTAATTAAAACATTTAATTTATTGGTGATAAAATATGTTTCAGGGGTTATTAGCTAACCAGTATCCTCTGTTACCTTACAACAAAGAAGGGTAGTCACATGCTTTTGTTAAAAACTTTATAGCGCCTGTCACCAAGTGTTGCGTTTTTTGGGACACACGGTATTAATTGCGTAAGTTCATGTAATGGATTTCTTTTGTTGCTTGTGCTTTTGTTGTTCTGTTATTGTCTTGTTTTGGTATGTTTTGGCTAAAGGACAAAGCAATTAACACTAAAGTACCTAAGGTGTTTCACTCACGTTCGGTATCTAAGGGGTCCCCCTCCCCCAAGGAGACAAACTTGAGGGGTCATACGACAAGGCCAAAAGTTTCAGTATTAATGAGTTCCGGGTTTATATTTAATATATTTAGCACAAAAAATCTTTAACGAATGGGAAAAATAGGAAGAAAAAACCAAACCCCGTGCAATAAGTCCAAGGGCGTAACAGGGGGTCACTTATCAGAAGGAGCAATTTCCCGATTTTGAGGCAGATTTCTTTCTTTTTGAGGCAAGCTCTTTCCCGGTCAAAGCCCCCTGGGGGGGCAAATCCCCCACCACGGCCTGTTACACAATACTTGAACGTAAGGTTAAAAAATATGACGAGAAAAATGTTAGTACAACTAATCTAACATTAATGATGGATTACTTTAATCCTATCAAAAACTTTACACTTTGAAGTATATTCTCCTACGTTCATCCCAATAATCACAACTTTGAGGTCTACTCTACCCTCCCCCTCCCCCACAGGTAATGGATCATTAGTTTTAGCTTATAATTGGGCAGGAGGTTATGAAAATGATAAATGGATTATGTGAGATCACTTTATAATTAGTTAAGCATTTTAATTCCGGTGAGAAATAAGTCAGAAGCTGTAGCCACATCACCATGGAGAGATGGTATTTATCTAATTTGGGGATTTACCCCCCCCCCGGTGATCTACATTACTTTAGAATTATTTATATTGACTAATAAATGGTGCTAACTACATTTAAATTAGTGATAGGTGCATCCAAAGACATGCTGTAACGCGAAGATTGGAAAGTTGTACTGATAGTAGAAAGCATACCAGTGTTAAATTTCATTTATAGTGATTTTTCATAGGGGGTCCTTCCCCCCCCCATTCATAACCCAACTTGTTACACGTTTAATTTTTGCATCATGTAATTTCGGATTCCTGAGATTTCAAGCTTCATTTTGATATATGACGCACTGTTCAAATTAGGTCCGGTACTCGAAAAATAGAGGGGTTTTCGGGCTCTTGCTGCGCAGACGAAATGTACCAACCCTTTTTTTTTGTATGTGACCTTCATTGACATCTATTCTACTGTATGGGAAGGTTGTAATTTATCCACAAAAGTTCTTTGTGCTTTACGGGCTTCGACCCCGTAAAACCTGGTGTACTATAGGATAGGTCATGAATCAAAATACCACCCCTTGTTCTTGAAATTAAGTGATTTTCTCCATTGAACCCACACATTGAAGCAATTTAGTGCTGTACAGGCGCATCAGCTTGCAGGGGGGGGGGCGGCCAAGATAGCGTCGTTTTCGCCGTTCCCTAGGTTAGCACGTAATCACTAAACTTGACAAATATTCTAAAGTAGAAAAGATGTTTAAATCAATCTTTCCACGTCAAAAAAATCCGTTGGAGTGAAAGAACAACTCCAGTGTAAGTATTTTGTGTGTTGTATGAATAACGGTACAAACGGGATCCATTTTGAACGAGCTTGCTTGACCCCACGTTCCATCGCGGGTCACCACATTATAGAGCGTAAGGGGCTGCGGACCATGTAACAGGTAGCCTAAGCACCACCGTGGAATGATTCGTGACCTGCATGTAGCAATACTCTCATGCGGTCTGAAAAAAAGATTTGATGCTGTTTGCAGCACAGTTATGCACCACCGACTAAGCAAGGCAATTTAACGCCGCTGTCCGGAGGAAATCCCCACTGGCCACTCACTGATCTATTTATAACCGCGCACAGTGACTTCACGGTTCAGGCTCGTCCAAGACTCCGTTCGGCAGTTTTGCGCGATGAAATCGAAGCTGGCCGCCACCTGCGTCGCGTGCTACTGCATGAACAACTCCCTCTAGAGTTTGCTAATGGGAACCTTATTAATCCCAGTTAATATAGGGAAAAAATGCGCATAGGTTTATGCAAATTAGCATGTCTTGCCAGGGCTTCCTTTTTTCTACTTTTTGATATGTTGTTCGGGAGGGTTTGTATAACAAGTTACAGCAAGAAAACCTTCAATTTTGTCCAGGTCATACCGAGATTGAGTGGACTAAACCATTATCGATGGTTTATGGAGGCGTTGAATAGGCAGGTACCGCCGTTATATAATAGGATATTGATTTGCATAGCTTAGGCACCACAAAGCAGTCCGGGCCCTACTGGTTGTACCAAGCAAAGAAATTCGGTTGATGATTATGAAAATCCATCCGTTTTATTTATCCACTGGCGTGAGTTGCCAACGCTAGACAATGCACAACTAAGTTTGTCGATGATCCACTACTGACATTCACCCATAAATGATTGCGTCCCAAAACAAAGATTACCTACGTGACAAACAACAACTACCTCACTATGGACTATGGGCTTCCTTATATGCTGTTGTTTTGTGGTCTCCACCAAGTGTAAATTCATTAAAAATTAGTAAAAATCATATAACCGTCGTTCCCACAAATAAAACTGGCACATTTTTTGGAAAAAAGAATAAAATGTCACCTCAATTTTCATCCCCAAATCAGTGACCAATGGGATACAATAGACTTCAGCAAACAAGGGAGGTTAAAAGATATTCAATCACCGGGCCCGGTAGGCGGATAGAAAAAAAAACACTCAGATTCCCTTTCATCTGGGAGTACGGGACCATTGTTATATACGTCGCGCAGCTGATAGATTTCAGGAGTTTACCGCTCTCCAATTTAGACTGAGTACTCTTTTTAGGACAAAATACTTATCCTCATTCACAAATAAATATTGCGCTTCTATATAGTGCGTCTTCAATTAACTTTGGCCATCATTTCACATTATTAGAAAAGGAAATAAACACGAACAAACATCATGAGAGAATGGTGCTGGGCAAGCTTTGACAAAACGTGAGACCGTTACTTGTTTTTGAATGTTTTTTGCATTGGACACAGTTTTCTGTAGTTGAGAACTGACGTCATTTGACACCTTGATCAGCATTGAGACCTTTCAATAATTTAGTTGAGTTTTCACTGCATTTAAGCCCTCTAGGTTAATCTGTGAGATACTTTTACCTTTGTCAAGTTTCTCTGCATTTGTTCACACTTGGTTTGTTTGTTGTTTGTTTCTTCTTTATTTACATGGGGCACTTCAGTTTCAGAGACAATACAATAAGAACCTTGTCTTCCCTGAGGCCAGGGTTCACATAAAAATCATCAAATACAGTTATTAAAATATACAAAACTAGCAAATATAACCTTAAACTATTACAATTCATAATATTAATTTACAATCAAATAACAAAGGCAATGAACAAATAAAAACAATATTGAAATATACAGTAAAATTTACTAGCCAAATATAAAAATAGCATACAGGCCCTGCCCATGCTCAAATTTAGAACAAAGATATTATGACTAATTCATTGCACTTATATCTAATTACAAATTATCCAACACGCCAAAAATAGAAATTATAAAGCAGATTAATACATTCAGATACTAACAATAGTTGGAAATCTGATTATTAAACAAACTCCAAATGTTACAGTACAAAAACAATATCGGCCCTGTTAATTATGAACAATTTAAAAAGTTTGTTTTTAAAAACTGTTAGCTGTCTGGAAGAGGACTTTTAAATCACTAGAAAGCGAAAGTCCATACTTTAGCCCCCCTGAACAAAAAATGATCGTCTGCCAGCCTCGGTTTTGGGTTTAAGTTAAGAGCAATATTTTCGTAGTGAGACCCTTTTTCATAATTATTTGACGTCATTCTTTGTATTTGAGACCCTTGTTAGTGTGTGTTCGTTGATAATACTTTTGGACATTATAATTTTAAAGGTGTAAGGTCTTCTGCACTCCGTGGTGCATAAGGCGTGGTGGTCCAAAGGGATCACTTTCTGAAAAACCACTTTGTCCTTAAAGTTTCTACCAAAACTCTGGTCGTTGGCGGGGTACTTAAACAGACCACAAAACAGACAAAAATTGTAAAATCGGTTGCCCCCAAACGAGTTTTGGGAAGCGCACCAAATTCTCCCCTCTCAAAACATGCAATACAACAACTTTCACGAAGGACTTTTCCAAAATATGCGTTACTGAATTTAGCAATTACATAAAATCGTGGGCCAAAAAAAATTTGGTTTTAAATTATGCACGCGATTAAAACTGAAATCCTGGGTCCCCCTGCCCCCTACGCACTTAAGTGTTAATACCCGCCCATATTGTGATCTGTTTCAGATGAAGATAGTCTGTTACCTCAAGCTGGATTGATAAATCTGGGGCAATGATTAGAAAGTAACTTCTGTTGAGTGTTGGTCAATCAACTGTTTGTGAACGGTACAGAAACATTTATTAACACATGAGACAAAATGCTTTTATGTTTAAAACAATTTCATATTGATTCACTCTAAGTAATCAATAAAAGGGCTTACATGTATATCACTGTAATACACACCGTAATCCCCATTCGTCATCGAATCATGTTTACATTCAGTAAGATAATGAAGGAAAATATAGCCCAAACCAAATTTAACAGTACCTTGTTTAATCTGGCATCAAAAATATCGTGCAGTGATTAATTGAGTGGGGGGTTTTTTTACTCAATCATGTATTCTAATATTTAAAAATATGTGTCTATTTCCAAGACACTAAGAATTTTCGTTGGGAACTTTAAACAGGCTGTATTGGACGGATTATTTTACTTTTTTCATTTCAAATGTCAATTTAAAGGTGGCTAGCGCCTAGAGATCCGTTAAGTCTATCCGATTTTCCGTGATATGTAGTGATTTCATATAGAAAAAACTTATCAATAGATTTATTACCCTGTTATTGGCGTTGCAGAAATAACTTAAACTGAAACCAGTGGTGATTGTACTTTATATACTTCTATTTCAATAGAAAAACATACGGCTGAACTTTTCGTATTTTTGCTCTATAGGAAATTAGGAAAATTTCAAAAATAAGCAAACAGTTTCAGCTACTCCTTTCAAAGGGGGATTTTGATAGAAATTATTAGAAAGAAGAGTGCCAAAAGCAACCACTTTCACATTTTTAGGGAAACTGTTATATGTGAAATCTCTCGTGCCACCGTTAAGCTGAGAAATGTTTCTTGTACAAAATAGTTGAATTTTACGCAAACGAATATATCACCTTTTTTTATTCTCTTAATAGGCCATGATCGTTCGTGATGTAATGCTTCTTTTCCGTGAGCAGCGCTGGTGGCAGGGCCTTTCTGTTTTTTCTTTTTCGCATCACTTACTCATGCACTAAAAATTTAAAAATATTATGTAAAACAGGAAAAAGCTGTATCCCCAAATGAAAAAAGTACACATTATTTAGGAAAAAGGAATAAATGTCAACTCAATTTACTCCCAGATGTCAGTGACCAATATGTACATGTTAACTGAAGCACAAAAATAGAGCTAAGATATTTCAACAATCAAACTAAACACACTTCAGATCTCTTCTCAAAAGGGTCTGCGGTCCATTGTAATGCCTACACTGTTGAAAAGATTTTAAGATATATCAGGTGGGTGATTGACTTAGCCGTATTGAGCTCTAGTTTCTGTTCTATCATAAATTATAAGGGCCAACCATACTAACCTCGCTCATGATTTTAAAAATGTAGTAGCTAAATACCAGTGCCTTTTAGTAAAATTGAATAGAAATATGGGGTTTTAAAACAGAACTTGCGCGATCTAGGGTATGCACAAATTAGGTCAGTCCTTGCCATGGGCTTTCTTCATGAATTTGGTCCCTTTACAGGTTCTTTCGAAAAAAAATTATTAATTATTATGGTCAAAGTGTAATGAACACACACAGTAGAATCTCAAAATTATGTGATCGCGAACGAGGAAAGAACTCTGCCAATGCGGCAAGGAAACCAAGGACATAAACATCTCGAAGTCTATTCAACTGAATGCACATGAGCAATAGACCAGATGTAAAGGAATCGATTGAAGGCGTCCCGGGCCGAGTACGCATAGTCACTAGCTTCCCATTGTTCGCTGAGCATGTTGAGGTTATATGTGTATATCCATTGTCACTATATTCTGGAAAATAAATGAGTTGACATTTTATTCATTTTTCTAAATAATGTCCACTCTTCACTTGTGGGGACACAGCTTTCGTGGTTAATATAATAGTTTTAATTTTAGTGAATTGGTAAATCTAAGGCACTCCCA